>OLKM01001547.1:69163-102386 GCA_900291075.1 Melanogrammus aeglefinus
ATTGCAGATGATGGAAGGTGTTTCCCAGTTGATTGTTTGATAAATAACCTTTCAGACACCTCTGATGATAAACACGGTTATTAGCTCTTGGAGGGTGATTAGTAGTCATTGCATGACGGAGCAGGTCCTCTGCTGCCTCGAGGAACTCCTGAAGGGCCCTGATCAGAACCGTATTGTCCAGAGGCCACGCAGCGAGAAGGTTTGTGATGGTTAACGCAGAGGGCGGCGGGGCCCGGTGCCGCCGCGGGCCCCCCACGCTGACCGGATTCAGAGATGCAGAGCGATCGGTGGTTGATAAGTTGGTAAGTGAAGTTATTAAAGGAGCTCACCGCGAGGCTGACAGCGTAATGTGCTTCACTCCCGCTAAGCCTCGCTGGTGTCACCGCTCTGGCACTCCTGCTTTCCTGCAGCGCTCATTGGCTTTAAATTAAAGAGCTGTTTCTCTGTTAGGGACTTTGAGGCGCTCTCAGCCTTCTGAATACGTTCAATTGTTGAACGTTTTTTTATTCATTTTTGGCTCTTATATAAGCTCCTTATAGTTTGAGAAGGTAACTTACTCTCCAACAAAACGTAATATTTACCTTTCCAGCAGGGTCTTTTTACTGCCATGTCACCAAATGAGTGTGTCCAATTCCCATCACAACACAATTCTTTCATTCCTGGTCTGCTGCCAAGAAGAGGAGGCTTTGTCCAAATTCGCACAGAGACCTGCTGACAGAATGGCATTCACTCTAAATGTAAATGAGAGCGCCTGGTTGAGTGGGGAGTCCAGCCCGCCAAGGCCTCCTCAGAGCAAAATGGCCACCTGAATATACGCAGGAACACGTGTGTAGTAAAGTGGTGGATACACCGAGAGAGACAGCAGCACAGATATAGTCGCACACGTGGAGCTGCTTGACATCTTCATTATAAGCGCTCCTCAGAAACAACGCACAAACAACCACCGCGACTAGAGGGAACATCTCTACAAGGACACACTTACTTATACACGCACACACACACACACACCACACACTTACATAAACCCACAAACACACAGCACACACACAACACACGCACACAAACACACACTACAGACTAGTCAATGTAATGTGATGTACAGGAGAAAGGAGAGACCCACAGCTCCTGGGGTTTGGCTGTAAAGAAACTATTTTAACACTGGATATCTTCTCTCACAGTTCAGAGGGTGTGCAGCACAATCACACCTTCTATGGATGGAATGACCTATGGCTGCAAGCATATCGACAATACCTGCATATGTACACACCTATCTACACCGTGCGGGCACGATGAGCGAACCACCTCCCCCCCAAACAGGACACAATTTCGCCAACAAGGCGTTGTTTATTCCAAACATAAAGGCTCTCGCTGAAAAAGACAAAAGAACGAAAAACCTGGGAGGAACCAACGGTCCTACCCTTCGTGGGTGGACTCCCCGTCCCCCACGAGGGCCGGTCTCTCCGTACAGGAGCCTTGGGAGGGCCCTGGTTGAGTAGAGAGACAGGCTGTTTAAGCCCTGCTCCTCCACCTGATGAACAGGTGGAGGAGCAGGCTGTTTAAGCCCTGCTCCTCCACCTGCTCCTCAGGTGCTCTGCATCTCCTTAATTGGCCCCGGCTCCAATGCCCTCAATAGCGCCATCTGGGGGTAGACTGCTTCAAGGGGTCCTGGGCTGGCACCGGGTTGACACAATACATACATACATACATACATACATACATACATACATACATACATACATACATACATACATACATACATACATACATACATACATACATACATACATACATACATACATACATACAATACATACATACATCACATACATACATACATACATACATACATACATACATACATACATACATACATACTATACATACATAACTATATATACTATACATATATAGAATACATATATATATATATACATGTATATACATACATATATATATAGGTAGCACTAGATTGACACAATACATACATACATACATACATACATACATACATACATACATACATACATACATACATACATACATACATACATACATACATACATACATACATAACATACATACATACATACATACATACATACATACATACATACATACATTACATACATACATACATACATACATACATACATACATACATACATACATACATACATACATACATACATACATACATACATACATACAGACGTACATACATACATACATACATACATACATACAGACGTATCTATCTACATACCTTCCTACATATGTACATACATGCAATTATACAAACATATATATACTGTATATAAATATTTATATATATGTATACATACAGTACATATAAATATGCATAAATACATACATAAATGCATGCAGATATGCATACACACACACACACACACACACACACACACACACACACACACACACACACACACACACACACACACACACACACACACACACACATACCCACAGTCATACACACATAGGTTGCGATGTATCCATGTTATTCTCTAAATCCTTTTACATCCTTCTAAATTGCCCACAGCTCGATCTTTGATTTGAGAATGCGGTAAACATTACCATAGCCGTTTTTGTGTACACTTAGTTCAACAGAAAAACCACAGTGATTGAATATCACTCCAACAGCAGCACTTAAAAGCAGCATTACACTATATCACTCCCATTACGGCCAGGGATTAGGTTTCAAGATCAGGTTTGTTCGGAGCACAACATGTCAAAGGAGCACTACCCAGATCTTAGAATACACAGCAGGTTCATATAGCTCCTGTAAAACGAGAAGAAAGGAGCAGGAAGGAGGAGAGGAGACGAGAGGAGAGGAGAGGAGAGGAGAGGAGAGGAGACCAGAGGAGAGGAGAGGAGAGGAGAGGAGAGGAGAGGAGAGGAGAGGAGAGGAGAGGAGAGGAGAGGAGAGGAGAGGAGAGGAGAGGAGAGGAGAGGAGAGGAGAGGAGGAGGAGAGAGAGGAGAGGAGAGGAGAGGAGAGAGAGGAGAGGAGAGAAGAGGAGAGTAGAGGAGAGGAGAAGGGGGAGGAGGGGAGAGGGTAGGAGAGAGGGGAGAGGATAGGAGGAGAGCGAGGAGGGAGAGGGGGGAGGAGGGAGGAGGGAGAGGGGAGGGGAGGGGAGGGCTAGGAGAGAGGAGAGGGGAGAAGATAGGAGGGGAGGGGAGGGAAAGGGGGAGGAGGGGAGGAAGGGAGGGAGGAGGGGGGAGAGAGGAGAGGGGAGAGTATAGGAGGGGAGAGAGGAGAGGGGGAGGGGATAGGAGGAGAGGGGAGAGGAGGAGGGGAGGGGGAGGAGAGAGGAATGGGAGGGAGGGGAGGGGAGGTAGAGAGAGGGAGGGGGAGAGGATAGGAGGGCGAGGGAGGGGGGGGGAGGAGAGGGGAGGGGATAGGAGGGGAGGAGGGAGGAGAGGGGAGGGATAGGAGGAGAGGGGAGGAAGGGGAGTAGGAGAGGGGGGAGAGCAGAGGGGGGAGGAGGGGAGGGGGGGTGAACGGTCCAAATAAAACAGTTCTCTGAGGGGGTGAGACTGGCAGGTGCGGTCGACTGCCTCTCTGGCCCCTTGGGAGACGTTGGTCAGCACGACGGGAAGGCGAAGGGGATTGTGGAGTGGGTGTTGGGAGAGGGGGGAGACGGGGGGGGGAGGGGGTGTTGGGAGAGGGGGGAAGACAGGGAGGGGGTTATGTGGTGCTGACAACTGATGCCAGTCGGAGACACGTGGCACGTAGTTCAGTCTGGGAGTGTGTGTGTGATTCTATGTGTTTGTGTGTGTGTGGTGTGTGTGTGTGTGTTTGTGTGTCTATGTGTGTAATGTGTGTGTGTGTGTGTGTGCGCACGTGTGCATGTGTGTGTGTGTGTGTGTGTGTGTGTGTGGGGGGGGGGTGTGTGTGTATGTGTGTGTGTGTTTGTGTGTGTGCAATGGGTGGTGTGTTTGTGTGTGTTGTGTGTGTGTGTTTGTGTGTGTGTGCATGGGTGTGTGTGTGTGTGTGGTGTTGTGTGTGTGTTGTGTGTGTGTGTGTGTGTGTGTGTGTTGTGTGTGTGTGGTGTGTGTGCGCGTGTGTTGTGTGTGTGTGTGTGTGTGTGTGCGCGCGTGTGTGTGTGGTGTGTGCGCGGTGTGTGTTGTGTGTCTGTGTGTGTAGTGTGTGTGTGTGTTGTGTGTGTGCACGCGCTGCGTGTGTGTGTGTGGTGTGGCGTGTGTGTGTGGTGTGTGGTGTGTGTGTGTGTGTGTGTGTGTGTGTGTGTGGTGTGTGTGTGTGTGTGTGTTGTGTGTGTTGTGTGTGTGTGTGTAGTAGTGGTGGAGGGCAGGTTTGGGCAGCAGAGCACATCAGCTCCTCCCTTGGGGTCCGAGTGGGTGGTGGAGGTGGAGGTGGTGATGGACGGGGGGGGTGGTGGTGGTGGTGGTAAGGTCTGAGGAGGTGGTGTTGGTGGTGGTTAAGGCTGGAGGTGAGGATGGGAGGAGGGGGGGTTGAGTGACAGCTCCCCTGCCACCGGGGCAGCAGCTGACCGAGGTTCAATTTGGACGCAAACAAAGAAATGATACAAAAGGAAAAGTCCTCTCTACCTCCAATCGAGGCGGAGCGCTCCACCCCAGGGGCCGTTTACGGGCCCCCCTCCACCTCTGAAGACTCTCAGCCTTCAGGAGCCTGTTGGCTGGAGGAGGAGCCTCCACCTGCAGGGGCCCCCGGGGGCGGGCGGACCTCACGAAGCCGCCGGGGGGCTCTGGGGCTCCACACACACAACAGCGCTCACCACCGTGGGGCCTGGTGGGTGGTGCGTGTGGGTGGTGCGTGGTCATGGTGGGTGGGTGGTGGTGGGTGGTGCCCAGTGTGTGGTGTGTGCGGTGTGAGTCATCAACACCTCCCTGATGGTTGCGTGGCTTGCGGTCGACGTGTGTGTGATTGGGAGCAGAGGCGCGGGGTCCCCCGGGGGTCCCCCAGAGTGGCGCTCAGGGTCGGGGGCGCGGCGGCGGCGGTTCAGCTTCGTCCCGCCGTTGTTGTAAACAGAGCCGCCACTTCCCTGCCAATCAGCGGCCCCCCGCTGACGGGCCGGACACACGGCGGCAATCTCCCCCTCAGCAACACACACAGGCTCCTTGGTGCACGTGTGTGTGCATGATGTGTGTGTGTCTGTGTGTGTGTGTGTGTTTGCTAGCTTGTGCGTGTGTTTGTGGGCATGCGTGTGTGTGTGTGTGTGTGTTCTTGCTTGTCTGCGTGCTAGTGTGTCTGTGTGTGTCTGTGTATGTGAGTGTGTGTGTGTCTGTGTATGTATGTGTGTGTGTGTGTGTGTGTGTGTGTGTGTGTGTGTGTGTGTGTGTGTGTGTGTGTGTGTGTGTGTGTGTGTGTGTGTGTGTGTGTGTGTGTGTGTGTGTGTGTGTGTGTGTGTGTGTGTGTGTGTGTGTGTGTGTGTGTGTGTGTGTGTGTGTGTGTGTATGTGTGTGGTGTGTCCACGATACGTGTGTGCTTGTGTGTGAGAGCTTTGCATCCAGAGTGCTTTTGACCTCCAAGGTGAGACAATCTGGAGCTGCTTCCAGCCGTGTGAGTGAGCGGCCGCGGCGCAGAGCCCGGCCTGTCCGCCTCCATCAAGCCTCCGGTTAGCGCTAATCACAACCGACATATTGTCTATCTGTCACTTCATCCGGCCAGCGCGCTGCCCTCAAAGTTTGAGCTATGGGCTGGAATAGGTTTCGGGCCGGGGATTGAAGATGAAGAAACGGTTTTCTGGAGGAAGGTGACGGTTCGTCTTGGCGTGAACTCCTCTGGCGAGCAACCAGATAGGAGCAGGCACCGACCAGGGACGGTCCATAATACGGTTAGCATAAATTACCCATCTCACATCTATTGATCGCATCCATTCTTTTGTCATATGTGTGGCTTAGTTTGCCAATACAAAGCATATTCGATGTCTTTCCGTCATTTTGTTGTTTTAATTTTGCACTTTTCTCCACAGGGTTTTGGCGCTCGTACAAACAATGGCTGATTGTTATTCTAAGTAGAGGTAGTAGCAGTAGGTAGCAGCCCTGCTCTCAGTCGTGTGTGCGGAAGTATTCAGAGAAATAAACTTATATTAGACCAAAGTTTTGATGGAGGAGGCGTCTTCCCACAAAAACACGAAAAAACACCAACTGACACACAATTTCAGTGATTTACAACGTTGAATGAACTGAATTGAGATTGCATATTGATATAAAAGCTGAGATCATTATTGCCACAGTCATATTCCAGCACTAGGGTCCCATTGCTCAGCAGCTCCGGTACAGTTCTCATCCCAATGTGACTGCTCAATTGCATGTTTATCATCCATGACATTGGGGAAAGGCTTCTTTCTCTGAGTCACCTCATAAAACGCTCATTTACAAAAGTTTAGCTGAGATTAGCCCATTAGCCAAATTACCTAGCCAAGCAGTTGATTTCCGAACGCAGCTTCTTCAATCTGCCGCACAGCATGGGATTTTATATGGAGAAGAAATGGGAAGGGTAGCGGAAGAATAGAGGAAATTGAAGCGAAATGAGGAAGAAAGTCAGAGCCAGTTGCGAGAGCAGGTTGAGGGAAGACATTGTCTATTCTAGAAGACAGTGAAAGCTATAGAGTAGAGGACTGTGAAAGCTATGACTCTAGACTACAGGACTGTGAAAGCTATGACTCTAGACTCTGGACTGTGGTCTGGACTGTGAAAGCTAACCCATCATAACCTCCAGTCTCTAGACTAGAGAAACACACTTTGTAAGTTAACCCATCACAACCTCCGACCCAGTTTGGCCGTGATAACACTGCACTCTTAGTTGAGGAACCAGAGAAGAGACCAGAGTTGTCTATCGAAACGGCCTCTGCTCGGGCCAAAGCAACACCCATTCAGGGTCAGTCAGTCTCTTAATTCCCCTTTTTGTTGATTTTTTTTAGGGGCTAAGAACGAAGAGATCAAGCAGCATTCATTTCCAAGTGCAATTGCTCCATTTTCTTCCATTGGCTTCCCATTCCCCTCTGCTCTCTCTCCTTCCCCTCGGTCTCCTTCTACTATTCTGCTCCTGCCTCTCGTCGGCCAACCACTTTTTGGGCAGTGCCGGTGAGGAATGCTATTTCTTGACCCCTTATTTGAATAAGTTAATGCAGAAGGCTGTTTGTGTGGAGGGGAGACGCTGGGGCCTATATCTGTTCCATACAGTTGGCTCTGGGGAGAATTTGATTCCCTTTCATCTGTCACTCTCAAGGTGTCATTCTCCTCCCAGGTTGTTATCGCTTTGCGAGCCCTGACAGCTTCAAGCCGCTTCCTCCAGGAAATAAAAAGAGAAGAAATGGAGGGAAAAGAAAATAAAGAAATGCCGAGCTTTGCAGCGGAGTGCGCCGTCGGGTGCATTTCGGAAAGTCGACGCCGATGACATATCATTTGTGTGCAGACACGGATTTGCGTCACATTACGTAGCTTATTAATAAGCAGACTGAACATTAGCACAACGGGTTTGCATTGTCGGTTGAGTGTAATTCTGGGATTACAATACAGCTTTTATTAAATCCATTGTCGTGTCTTACTTCAACCACAGATGCGTTGGATATGAACTATGGTGTGGGGAATGTTTGTCGTTGAGAGCATTTGTAGGTGCAGTAGAGAGAGTATTTAGTAGTAAAACAGGAACTGATCCTATAGTGGAATTAACACAATCAAATGGTGTTAACGCGAGAAAAACATTTAAATTAAGGTTTAAATAGAAAATAAGAAAGACGCGAATATAGCAACAACGCCTCTTATTTAAACCAATCCAACACAGAACATTTTCATTTAGAATAAATAAATAAAGCTCAATAATTAGTTCCCACTTCTCTCTTTTCAGTTCCGTCTTCTCAAGAAGTGACATCATGAATGTGATTGCATCATACTCCAGTTGCTAGCGACGAGGATACAAAGATTAAAGTAGTTCAGGGGCAATCCTGGCATTCATGCTCCCAAAGCAGAAGAGAGGATGTAAGATAGGACGGTGAATCCCTGAGCTAGGGATGTTACATTAAAACCACGTTGACATTTATTATAAGCCTGGCCTGGCAGCACCTGCTCACACTACGCTCCAGCATTACCCATTTACCAGACAGAGAAACCAGTCTGCGTGTGTGCGTGCGTACATGTGTGTGTGTGTGTGTGTGTGTGTGTGTGTGTGTGTGTGTGTGTGTGTGTGTGTGTGTGTGTGCGCACATGCGTTGTGTGTGTGTGTGTGTGTGTGTGTGTGTGTGTGTGTGTGTGTGTGTGTGTGTGTGTGTGTGTGTGTGTGTGTGTGTGTGTGTGTGTGTGTGTGTGTGTGTGTGTGTGTGTGTGTGTGTGTGTGTGTCTGTGTGTGGGGGCATGTGTGTGTGTGTGCGTACATGTGTGTGTATGTGTGTGTGTGTGTGTGTGTTTGTGTGCATGTATTACACTTTCAGTCCCTTTTCATTTCTCTCGAGGAGGAAATCCAGGAACAAACAACGGTGTGAGAAACCCATCGACACCCAGAGATTGTCATAATCTCTTTCTCTCCTTTGCATTCTGCAATTTCTTATGCATTTCAACAAAACACACATTTATGTTAATCCCCCCTGACACATACACATGCTCACACCCGAACGTGCGCACACTCCAACACCATCCACGTCTCTGACTGACGACCCCACCAGGGGGCAGCACATCCACCCAGCCTCCGTCTTAGTGCGGGGGGCACAGCTGATGTTTGCTGATCATTAGCTCTCCCCGGCTAATGTGGAGGAATCACCATGCAGAAGCAAATCAAAATAATCTGAAGCCTCCCCTCAAATTAAGATGGGCGCATGCTAAATGGCGGTAGTCTCCTTTGATATGCAAAATAATGTGTGTGTAAATGTAAGGATAACCCTCAGCTAAGTACTGTCTGTTCTAACAGGAGAGAGGCCAGATTCTATGGTAAGCCAAGAAGGCCACAAACCGGCCCTAGCGCGGTAAAAGGGCTCAACCGCTCGGAAACCGTATGGAATCCGTGCGGTTTTTCAATACATAATAGCCGCGGCTATTAGTTATTCGCTCCGGCTATTAGGTATGCAGAACGAGCCCCTCCCTCT
This sequence comes from Melanogrammus aeglefinus, assembly GCA_900291075.1. Taxonomy (NCBI): domain Eukaryota; kingdom Metazoa; phylum Chordata; class Actinopteri; order Gadiformes; family Gadidae; genus Melanogrammus; species Melanogrammus aeglefinus. The sequence goes on from OLKM01001547.1 coordinate 78,242, forward strand.
TCTTTGCTTGACCACTCAGTTTGAAGGCTGTCTAACCAATCAGTGAAGAGAAATACCAGACTAAAGTAACGCATTGTCGAGACCTGCAGTGCCCCTATGTTTCGCCGTAACATAAAGCTGTAGTTTCACTACATGTAAAGACCAACACTAGCTAGTGGAAAATACATTTGTGTCTAGTACAGTTAGGATATATATTGAGAGGGCAGTGTGCGAAATACACGTCAATATTCGGGGATGTCCTCATCCCTAGATTGTTCTCGATATGCAGTAGGCTAGGCCATAACATTACGATATTTCATGGATGCAAGCAAGCCAAGCTAATCAATCTATAGCCTACATGACAACACACACACACGCACACACTTTAAACACATAGCCTGCATTGGCTAAAGTTGTTGGGATGCACGTTATTTTTTAACAGGGAGAGGCAAAGTTGTGCATTACAATGCAAACACGACAATAATTGGTACCATTCCTGCGCTCTCAGAAGAACATGAACTGAATAAATGCCAGGTAGCCTATCGGAGATGGGCACACAATCCGTGCACTTGTAAATGAGAGCCTGCAGTATTACCGATCTTGTGACATTGTTTAACCATCCATCTACAGCTAATACGATCAGACAGATACATCATTAATCACATATAATCCCACAACAAGCCAATAAACATCACCACGGCAGGTGCGCTCTCTCGTACATTCACACAATCTCTCCAACTTCTCCAACTCCAATCAAGGCTGTTTCACTAATGGCGCATTTCCACTAGCACGGCTCGGCTCGATACGGCTCGGCACGGCTCGGCTCGGCTCGGTTTGGTTGTGTTTCCATTACAACTGGTGCCTCCTCGACGTGGGCGGGGTCGTCATAACACGGCTGCGCGAAACCGCTGTGACGTCATTTACACGGCGCAGAGCAACGTACAAATCCGGAAGACCAGAACAACAACAACGCGTGGTGCCGTCGAGCTCCCTCTGAATCCGTTCTTCGGCAACCAGAGTCAGGAACGTCTGGATCTCCTCCACCGACCAAGGAGTGGATTTTTTCTGAGAAGCCATCTCGTTCCAAGTTGAAAAGCAGTAAAAAGTGGTGTCTTGTCTCGCGTCTTGTTTTTATTTACATTCTAGGCGGTCGTCGCGCGGTTATGACGCTTCCAGTGACGACACTCATCGGCCAATCAGTGGAAGGCAGTCGGCTGACGTCACGTTTTAGTAACGCTTCGGCTCGCTTGGAACCAGGGCTGAGGTGATACCAAAAATGTACCCGGTTGCAGGTACTGCGTGCTAGTGGAAACACGCAAATAGCGCGCCGAGCCGAGCCGTACCGAGTAGAGCCGTGCTAGTGGAAATGCGCCATAAGACCACAACTAACCAGTCTACCTATCCACAACAATCAGTTTTATACATTGCGTCTATCTTCTGTTTGGCGCACATGGCTAATTTGCATACTGGCACAGGACTGTCTGGCTCCGCTTTGCAAAAAAATAGAACGTATCTGTGAATAAATGTTTTGATTTCTGAATACATGGTGAGCTTAAATACATTTAAGTGGCCATTAATGAGATGGCCTAAAACGGAATACAAATGAATTATTCTAGGACATGGGCTTTCAGGATCAATTCAGAGGTTCAACTGTTCGGGATTCATTTTGCTTCGCCAGTGCAAGTGATCAGCTGTAGATTCCACACTGTTAAAAATATTTCACCACAAGTAGCCTAAGTCCTCCAAATAATTCAGCAAACTTGCATTACTGCCACAAGCATAGGCAGCAGAGTCAGTATGCGCTAAAATGGTCCCTGTCAGTGTTGGAGAGATTGTGTGAATGTGCGAGTGAGAGAGTGCACCTGCCGTGATGTTTGGCTTGTTGTGGGATTATATGTGATAATGATGTATCCGTCTGATCGTATTAGATGTAGATGGATGGTTAAATAATGTCACAAGATCGGTCCTACTGCAGGCTCTCATTTGCAAGTGCACTGATTGTGTGCCCGTCTCCGATATGCTATATACCTGGCATTTACAGTTCATGTTCTTCTGAGTGCGCAATAACCAAATATTGTCGTGTTTGCATTGTAATGCACAACTTTGCCTCTCCCTGTTATAAAATAACAGGGAAAGAACTTTAGCCAATGCAGGCTCCTATATGTCAGTGTTGCTTGGCTTGCTTGCATCCATGAAATATTGTAATGTTATGGCCTAGCCTACTGCATATCGAGAACAATCTGGATGAGGACATCTCCGAATGTTGACATGTATTTCGCACACTGCCATCTCAATATATAGCCTAACATATACAAATATATCACTGTACTAGACACAAATGTATTTTCCACTAGCTAGTGGTGGTCAAATGTAGTGAAACTAGTAAAGACAACACAGCTTTATGTTACAGCGAAACATGGAGGCACTACAGCTCTCTACTATGCGTTACTTTAGTCTGGTATTTCTCTTCACTGATTGGTTAGACAGCCTTCAAACTTAGTGGTCAAGTAAAGAAGAGGGAGGGGCTTGTTCTGCATACCTAATAGCCCGAGCGAATAACTAAAACCGTACGTAATCCGTACGTAATTCCTGCCAAACCGCACGGATTCCGTACGGTTTCCGTGCGGTTTAGCCCTTTTACCGCGCCATTCTAGGGCCGGTTTGTGGCCTTCTTGGCTTTCCATAAGATTCAGCCTGGCACAGGCGCACCGATAACAAGTGGTCTGTGCTTTCCCCTGCCTCGCAGGCAGCCATTGAACGCTGCATGATGACTATTAACTTGCGTGCGTGTCTGTGTGTGTGCGTGAGAATCTGTTTGTGTGTGTGTGCATTCATGTCTGTGTGCATGCTTCAGTGTGTGTGTGTGTGTGTGTGTGTGTGTGTGTGTGTGTGTGTGTGTGTGTGTGTGTGTGTGTGTGTGTGTGTGTGTGTGTGTGTGTGTGTGTGTGTGTGTGTGTGTGTGTGTGTGTGTGTGTGTGTGTGTGTGTGTGTGTGTGTGTGTGTGTGTGTGTGTGTGTGTGTGTGTGTGTGTGTGTGTGTGTGTGTGTGTGTGTGTGTGTGTGTGTGTGTGTGTGTGTGTGTGTGTGTGTGTGTGTGTGTGCGTGTTACCATCTTGATCTCAATGTGCTACAGTTTGGAAACATCCTACATGAAATCAATACTTCTAATCAAGTCACTTTATAAATCCATGCAGGGGTGCGCATGCTGTGTGCACATGTGTGTGTGTGTGTGTGTGCGTTAACTCCACCACATTTTTTTCTTCTTTCCAGTGGACGTGTGAGCAGGACCTGGTCATCCGAACATAACGTGATCGGTGGTCCTGGACCGGACCTGAGACACACGGCCGGAGCCGGGCTGCGTGGGGCCCTTTGCGTGCGAGCTGCCGCCCGTACCCCCTGCTAATAGGTTTCACGTGAGTGGGTCTGCTCCTGCGCTCTGGAAGGTAATATGTCACACTCCAAGTCCCCCGGCTGTGTGGGCTGTCTCCCTGCTGTCCCTCTCCACTCCATCATTGCGTCCCTGCGCACCCAGCGGCCCCTGGGGCCCCAGGAGGCCCGGAGTGTCTGGCGAGTCTTTAGGTAACGCAAGATAGAAAACTGCTCCTTCTTCTTATTCGTTTTTTTCGAGGGCCTTCGTACCGCCTGTGTGTTTGTGAAGAGGAAGGGAAGGTAGTCGATTGGTTGGAGAGAGGTGCCCTTCACTATCTGCTCTTTCTCTTTCCTCCTTGCCGGGAAAGTGTTGCTCCAGGCAGATGGAGATGCTGATTGCATTGTGTGTCGATGTGAATGTGCATTACAGAATCAGGCTTTCAATGCTACACCGACTGCCAGACGTATACATGCAGCACAATAAAGATATGCTGCTTTACCTCTCTTGGTTCCCTTCAGTAAACCAAATGCATACGATAAACATCTGTAGTCCATAGGGTGCACTTTATTGATCCCCAAGGGGAGATGGGTGAGAGGGGGTGAAGACCACGACTGGAGATCTTAGAAGAATCCCTCACGTTGCTGAGAATCATCTCCATCGCCCATATACTTTAAATGACTGCTACTACACTGAAAATCATCTTTTGTGTTCTTTAAATGTTAATTAAGTCATCATTAAGTAACCCAATGAGCCATATGAAGTATATTCTAATACATTATAATTGCACTTAGAATTAAGTATTGTGTCATGATCATGTATTATGGCTTTAGTTATAATTGTGCACGTTTTATCATTTGTGATATTAATTCATTTCATATTGCATCCTAAAACCAGTGTTTTTATAATAATTCATAACAATGTCAAAATACAGCTATTAAAATTATTATAATTATAATTATAATTGAAGAAATTCATCATATTGTATAACCCCATAGATGTAATTCTTTCTACATACGAGGTGAAACAGACTTTTTTTCTCTTCTTATGAAAGGTGTTCAGAACGTCCACTTAGGCCCGACCTTCAGTGGATCAGGACGCAGAGGATCAACGACTTCTGCTGAGCTTGGGATCCAAACACTAGTGTCACGGCAGCGCGCCACTTCACCGTCCATCTGGTGTTCTGTGTTAGCGCAGATTTATCCTTCCTGAGATCTCCTTGTTATGGTTGATGCGGCGGCAACAACAGCAGCAGATACAGTAGGCTGCTGTTGAAGCCAAAACCATTATCTGTCAACAGAGGCATTATCGGCTGTTTATAGTACAAGCAACTCTGGCTGCAGCTTTCCTCTCCTCTCTGCTCTGTTAGGCTCTAGTCTAGAGCCTCTCTCTGTTAGCCTCTCTCTGTTAGCCTCTCTCTGTTAGCCCTCTCTCTGTTAGCCCCTCTCTGTTAGCCCCTCTCTGTTAGCCTCTCTCTGTTAGCCCCTCTCTGTTAGCCTCTCTCTGTTAGCCTCTCTCTGTTAGCCTCTCTCTGTTAGCCTCTCTCTGTTAGCCTCTCTAAGTTAGCCCTCTCTCTGTTAGCCCTCTCTCTGTTAGCCCCTCTCTGTTAGCCTCTCTGTGTTAGCCTCTCTCTGTTAGCCCTCTCTCTGTTAGCCTCTCTCTGTCGCCATCTTTCCTCCCCTCTCTGCTCTGTTAGCCTCTCTCTGTTAGCCCTCTCTCTGTTAGCCTCTCTCTGTTAGCCCCTCTCTGTTAGCCCCTCTCTGTCGCCATCTTTCCTCCCCTCTCTGCTCTGGGAGGTTCTCTCTCTCAGTCTCCATCACTATCCAATAATTTTCCACCACCGTTTTCACCGCTCTCCCTCTCCCTCTTTCTCTCTCCAGCTTTATCTCTTGCTGTCTCTCTCTTGCCTGCTTTATCTCTCTGACCCTCCCTCCCGCTGTCTCTGTCTCTCTCTCTGTCTCTCTCTCTCCTGCTGTCTCTCTGTCTCTTTCTCTGTCTCTCTGGCTCTCTCCTTCCCTCTCTCGCTTTGTGTCTCTTTCACCATTGGTATGCAGTGACTTTAAGTATCTTTCAGTTTGCGAAAACGAGTCCCTGTGCTGCATGCTAGTCACGCTTATATAGAATTCAGTAAGAGAGAGAGAGAGAGAGGGAGAGAGAGGGAGAGATAAACAGAGAAGAGCGAGAGAGAGAGAGAGAGGGAGAGAGAGAGGGAGTGAGGGAGTGAGGGAGAGAGCGGGAGGGAGGGCGAGAAGGAGAGAGAGAGGGAGAGATGGGGAGAGAGAGGTCACTGATATGATTATCTTCGGCATCGATGCCGCGCTCTGTGCCAGCGTCCCCCCTCGCGAGCGGCGTTGACCTCATCAAGCTGGCGGCGGCGTCTCCTCTCACTAATTAAGATTGAGCGGGGGGGAAGGCATGGCGCTCGCACGCTTCACTCACCGCCTGCAGAAGGCCTTTTTATTAAGACCTGCACCTGGCAGGGGGGGTGTCATCCTGCCAACATACACACACACACTAACACACACACACACACACACACACACACACACACACACACACACACACACACACACACACACACACACACACACACACACACACACACACACACACACACACACACACACTGTGCAGTAAAACACACCAGACATCTATCACACACACACACACTTAACTTTAGTTAAGTTGGGTCTTGGCTCGTTTGGTTCAGGAATGGCGTCCCGTTGAAGAGCTTGTTATTCCCCTGAAGCCTCCTCCCACTCATCAGCAGTACAGTAAACCGTGTGCGTACTGAATTAAACATTAAAGTACGTGTTATTTTAAGCACTGTATTTAAAGTACAATTAAAAAGGGTTCAACCTGACTGGACAAAGGAACATGGACGCATGCTGATACAAGTTCATGAGTTAAACGCAGACCAACCGATGGTCCTAAACTAATCAGACGTAAGGGGGATGGTGGAGGGTGGTGCAGTGGGTGGAGGGGAGTGGTGGAGGGTGCAGTGGGTGGAGGGTGGTGCAGTGGGTGGAGGGTGGTGGAGGGTGGTGCAGTGGGTGGAGGGTGGTGCAGTGGGTGGGAGGTGTGGTGCAGTGGGTGGAGGGTGGTGCAGTGGTTGGAGGGTGTGTGGTGCAGTGGGTGGAGGGTGGTGGCAGTGGGTGGAGGTGGTGGGGGTGGTGCAGTGGGTTGGGGAGGTGTGTGCAGTGGTGGGAGGTGGGTGGTGCAGTGGGTGGAGGGTGGCAGTGGTGTGTGCGTAGTGGACTGATTTCCTATCTGTCTGACGCTAAGATGACAGGTAGAGCCAGCGAGGTGGTCGCGCCGCCCCCTCCCCCCGTCCCCGTCCCGTCCGTCTCCCCCTTCCCCCGTCCCTCCTCCCCCGTCCCCGTCCCTCCGTCCCCGTCCCTCTCTCCCTCCGTCCCTCCCTCCCCCCGCGCCCCCCCCCCCCGTCCCTCCCTCCCCCCTCCCCCTCTCCCCCCGTCCCCCCCGTCCCTCCCTCCCCCCGTCCCTCCGACCGTCCGTCAGTCCCTGTGGGTGGAGGTCAGTCCCTGTGGGTGGAGGTCTGCGGCCCCGTGCGGCTGCAGTCCTTCAGCTCAACCCAGGAGGGCCAATCCCAACGCTGCAGCGCTGTGACAGGGAGGCAGGTTGTGGTACCAACACACATACACACTCTGTCACACACACACTCTGTCACACACACAAACACACACACACTCTGTCACACACACACACACACACACTCTGTCACACACACGCACACACACTCTGTCACACACACACAAGCCACGCAACGACGCACAATCTCACAGGCCCACATAAATACACACCCACACATGCACAGCCTCATACACACACATACAGATGCAGTCAATTCATGCCCACACACTTGCAAACTCTCATACACAAACACAGACTAACACACACACGCTTGGTGACACACACACACACACACACACACACACACACACACACACACACACACACACACACACACACACACACACAGACACCAACAGCCTGTTTAGGCTGTAGTAAAAGCTAAAGGACAGGGACATATATATCAAGAGTCTGTACTTCAACACCAATTATTTACAGCTCAGACAGCCACCCGTGTTATACGGGTGGCTGTGTTGGTTGTGGGTCTGTAAGAGATGATTATATAAGCTGTCTTCATTATCCGAGCGGGCTCTGCCTAATGTTCACACTGATTTATTCCATAACCCTGGGATTTAAGCGTGTGATTAATGCCCCACACCCGACAGGCTGCCATCATATCAAGTGTGGGAATAAACAGGTGATGGACGACGACTGCTGCTCCCCTGATTCCTGCAGTTCCCCGCTACACCCCACGGTGGCGTCACAGCGGCTCATGGGACTGAAGATCAAGAGAGACGTCTTCTCAATGCCTGCAGATATTTGTATATATTTGTATATATTAATTGTGAATAAAATGTATCACTGCACTCCAAATTCATCTGTCTCCCTCATAACTACTTAATGACATGATGGCGGTGGTGTGGTGGTGGTGGTGGTTGTACGTGGGGGTGTGGTGGTGGTGTTGTGTTGATGGTGGTACTGGGGGTGTCGTGGTGGTGGTGGTGGAGGTGGTGGTGTTATTAGGGCTGTGGTGGTGGTGTGGAGGTTGTGTAGTGGGGCTGTGGTGGTGTTGATTGGGATGGAGGTGGTTGTGGTGGTGTAGTGGGAACGCGGTGGCAGTGTTCCTCTGTCAGTGTCTATGCATTGCTCCTCTGTGCTGTCCCCATGCATCGTCGCCCTCTGCAGGCGGTCTCTGATACTGCACCTGAATGACAACCTGTACACCACTGAACCGTCTGAGGAGAAGAGAGAAGCACTGACGTAAGAAGAAGAAACTGAGCCTGCCTCAATAGCTGTTAGTATAATGTTGTGCGGATGCCATGTGATGTGCTCCATGTGTAGGGCATGGAGAAGCACACACACACACAGGTTTGCTCTACAGCAGGGGTGTGGACGGTCTTCACTAGATGACAGCCATTCGTCTCTGCTCATCGTTATGTGGCTGCTATGAGCAGGGAGAGCGTAGGAAGAGCAGGAAGAGTACAGCCACATCGGTCGGTTGTCCATCAGGCTCAGGGGCCACAGTGTACACAGTGAGCCCCAGAGTCTCTACCTCCAGGCTTCAGCTCTGGACCTGAACAACTCCCCTTAACTCGTAGGACACTGGAGGGCATGTGTGTGCACGTGACCACACTGGCGGGGACGCGGGGCGCGGGGGTCTTGCTCTTCCTGTTTCAAAGCAGGGAAGAGTTCCCAGGGCGAGCAGAGTCGCTGCCTCCATCTGGTGCCCGGGCAGCCAATCAAAGGCCCCGGCACTGTGCGGTCCAGGAAGAAGGGGATCAGCATGAAGAGCTGTGATTGGATTGGTTGCCCGGCTCGCTGGCACCGGCCCCAAGGTGTCTAACGAGGCAGGTGGTGAAGCACGGAGGGCCTGCGTAATCCCCCCAGCCAGGAGCGCTCCTTCATGCTCTCAAAAACAGTGTTTAAAGATGACAGCGCCGGCGCTGATTGGAGGACGGTGCGATGGCGGGCTGCTCGCCGCTCGGAGCCAGGGCCGTCGCGGCGGAAGCTCCTCAGGCGGACGAGCCGCCAAGCGCGGTCCGCCATGCTGAACCATTATGGGACAGGAAAGTGATGTCGCCATCTGCTTCGCCACTTTGCTATGGCTGCTGTGCTATCGCCCTCCTCGCCCGATCGGTGGAGGAGGGCCTCCGACCGCGCGCACGGTAGGCACACAACTCACACACACACACACACACACACACGCATGCACGGACGCACGCACGCATCCACACGCACGCAGTAGCACGCATGCACACACGCACACACATTGTGAGCGCGCATTCATTTCAGGAGTTGAGGAGTAGCGTCGTTAAGACTCCAGATGTGCAGAGGTACTCAGCATATCCAGCGGTGCCTATGTGCAGACCCTTTAAGGAGAATACAAAGAGTGGATTGGGAATAATACAAATATCAGCAATTGTGAAAAGCACGTTTGTACATTTATATTTATTCCGTTTTTCTAGCTGGCTTATTTTTTCATGTAAATGAAATGCAATACATAAAATATTCCAGCTATGAAGCCAAATATATATATATATATATATTATATATTGTTGTTCCTGAACACATGGAAATAAATATGTGGGCTTTCTTTTTTTTGTTATGCAGATCAGACCCCAGTCTAACCAGTGGTGCAGATCACAGCCCAGTCTAACCAGTCTAACCAGTGGTGCAGGAGCCTGCCCAAGTCAACCATGGGTTACCAGGGGAGTCCAGACCTCCCATCCATCGAGGAGGCCAGCATGCATGTGATGTTTCAACCCAGGGTGGTTTCATTAGTCTGGGAGCAGAGGGCGTGGGGATGAGTGTCCAGCCAAGCGCCCGGTCGCGCGCAGGGGGGGGCCCTCAGTCAAGTGACCTGAACGCTGGCCATTTGATGATTCTGCTCTCCTCTCGCTCTTCTCCCCAGGCACTGCCCTTTCTTTTCTTCCCCAACACGCTGAGTCGGTGCACTCGTGCAATTTACTGCAAACAGAGAAGGGTGAGATGGCCTGAGCAGAGATCTGTCCAGATAGCTGGGTGAGACCCCTATCTCTCCTGTTGACACCATTAAGCCATCACCGCGGCCCAGTGAGGGTGGGGCCTGTCACTTCAGTCGCTCTGAGCCACTCTCCTCCGTCTCATTCCCCCCCCCACCTCTCCTCCGACGCGTTGGATTCTGATCTTCAGTCGCCACCGGGAAAATAAATAAATATAAGATGACTCGATTGACTTTTGAGATGTTTGGAGAGCACTTCGCTGTCTGCAGTCTTATCAAATGAGATCAGAGCCCGCATGAGCAGAGGCCACTTTAACGTTCAGGATCCACCGTGGGACCTGCGCCAGGCGTTTAAAGGCAGATGTAGACTGGTCCCCGAGTGGACTGCCTCGCTTGGCCCCGGTCGCCGGGCTCGCTGGGGAACAGGGTCTGGTTCTCTCTGATTGTGAAAGCACAGCAGGTACGGGTCTTAAGTGCGTTCTCCACACTGTGCTGGGTAGACAGTTAAAGGAGAGAAGGAAAAAAGAGCCCGCAGTTTTAGTCCTTCCAGAGCTCCTCGACTTGATCTTTAATCCATGTCAGACAGCACACCTAAATCTCTCCGCAGTGCGACTTAGGAAACAATAACAGACACTCAGGAGATGAATATTGCTTTGTGACTTCAGGGAGGCAGCAGTGCGTCTGTCTACTTGTTGTAATACCCTAATATTTGAGCTATTGCATAAATGCATGAGGACTTGTCACTAGCATTTTATTTTCAGACTCTGCTTCGAAATGGTTGTGAGGAAGATCATGTCGAATAATGTGATCACCGATTATACTCAATCTTGTCTAATTCCTCCTAGGGTGACAATTTGGGACCGAGAGAGCACATTTCTAAGACGATCTCTCACCGTAGGACTGCCTCCCTGGAGGGAACAACGCGCCACTTGTGTCTTTTATCCATTCCTTCTTGCCATTTACATGAAGGATCCTTCTTGTTGCTGCGCTCCGCTTGCTGATTTGATTAAAGATGTCCCGTTCTCTACGCTGCAGGACCGCAGCAGCACAAAGTGATGCCAGCCACAACAACCTTCAACACTGTTTACCTCTGCCTTGAGTCCTCTACACCAAGCTGCTCTTTATTCTCCTGCTGGCGGTTTGACAAATAAACGCTGAGGGGTCGCTGAGAGCCGTGGTCTTGCTGGAGTGGGAAGTGGAATCCACTGCTGTGTCCATCGGTTTTTGGTGGGGCTGGTCTTGGTTTGGTGGGGGCTGGTCTTGGTTTGGGTGGGGGCTGGTCTTGGTTTGGGTGGGGGCTGCTCTTTGGTTTGGGTGGGGGTTGATCTTGGTTTGGTTGGGGGCTGGTCTTGGTTTGGGGTGGGGGCTGGTCTTGGTTTGGGTGGGGGCTGATCTGGTTTGGTTGGGGCGGTGATCTTGGGTGTGCTGATCTTGGTTCGGGTGGGGCTGGTCTGGTTTGGGGCGGGGGCTGGTCTTGGTTCGGGTGGGGGCTGGTTTTGGTTTGGGTGGGGCTGATCTTTGTTCGGTGTGGGGGCTGATCTTGGTGTGGGTGGGGGCTGGTCTCCATGTTTACTGAGTAGAGCACCACTCGTATGGCCCCTATGATAACTCTACCTGAAGTCATGTTTAACTCCACCAAAATAAACGACTGTCTAACTCCACCAAAATAAACTGTTTACCTACATCCAGAATAAGCTACAGTTTAACTACACCCAGAATAAACTACAGTTTAACTGTTTTAACAAATGTCCAAACTACAGACCAGATTAACTAATGTTAAACCAAACACAGAAACAAGCTAAAAACGTTGTTTGAAATAAAAAGAACATTTGGTCCACATAAAACAAATCCAAAGAAGTGGTTCAATGATGTTACGATCTCGTTTCATCGTCACAGATGTGATCTGTTTAAAACGTGTGGGAACACGCTGGAGGACGAGGGTGGCCGGAACAGCTCTCCAAGTTGTGGTGAACTTTCTATCATTATACAACCGTGTTTTCAGTCTCCTTGATTAGAAGTCCTTTATGCTAAGATGGGTTCCTTCATTTTGAGGTAGGGAATAATTAAGGTCAAATCCACCAAGGGTTGCTCTTATAATTGGCCATATGGACTTGAAGGGAACTTCTCTTCCTCCCATTGTCTTTGAAAGCAGATGTGCAGGGTCTTGCATGGCTACAGCTCCCCTGACGATACTATCCATAATTACTCTTCTGTGTGCTATTTTAGTTCATGCTCAGGTTATGAAATTAAAACCCCTCACAATGTACACTGTCCTTGCTATTTATTCCATATCTACCTGCAATTTAGCCGCATATTTATTAATTAATAAAGCCACTTAATTTCCATTTATATTACCCCTGGCTTTCTTTGATTCTTTGCATAACAACATATTTGTGCATGTGAGCGTGCACGTGCGTGTGTGCCTGCGTGTGTGCATATGTGCGTGTACCTGTGTGTTTGTGTGTGTGTGTGTGTGTGTGAATGTGCCCATGTTTGTATCTGTGTGCGTGCGCGTTTGTGTGTGTGTGTGCGTGTGTGTGTGCGCCCCGTCTGTGTGTGCGCCCATGTGTTTGTGTGTGTGCGTATGTGTGTGGGTGTTTGTGTGTGTGTGTGTGTGTGTGCGTGTGTGTGTGTGTGTGTGTGTGGTGGTGTGCATGTGCCCATGTGTGTGTGTGTGTGTGTGTGTGTGTGTGTGTGTGTGTGTGTGTGTGTGTGTGTGTGTGTGTGTGTGTGTGTGTGTGTGTGTGTGTGTGTGTGTGTGTGTGTGTGTGTGTGTGTGTGTGTGTTTTAGGGAGAGTGTTTATACAGCCTCATCTCTCTCGACTCATCTAAATGGTGACACAGTTCAAGGTGTTATCAGGGCTCATTTCAGGGCCATCCAATTAAGTGTTTTCAAAAAAGAAAATTACAGAGCCTTTAAAAAGCGTCCCAGACCTCCCAGAGGAGAGGGCCCCCTACCAGTACGATTATTCATGCGGCGCTGAAAGGGCAAACAAACAATAAAAGCACACGTTGCCCTCTGCAGAAACATTGCTAGCTTTTTCTTTGTCTAAGCGTTTTATATTCTTTATATTGCCACATATATTAGCCACAGGCAAGGGCCTCAAAAAGTCAAAGTCGTTTTGTAAGGGAAAAATATATATGTATGAAGATTATTTAATTAACCTCCCGTTTCTCCTAGCTATGATAGAAGAGCAGTTCAAGACATGGTTGACATTTGGTTGACGTTTCTCTCTGGACTAAAGGAGCAGTGCAGAGCATGCTGTCCAGTGATGGACCGGAGACCACTGAATGAATAACACATTGTGCCTCATGCAGCATATTGTCCACTCAGTTCTTACGTCTCCCCGTCCACTGGAAAGACAACAGATTATATGTCCCCCATGTCCCAACATGCCCCCAAATACCCCCCTTGCCCCCACACATCCCCAACATGCCCCCCCCCCCCCCCCCCCATGTTCCCACATACCCGTTGCATGTCAGGTCAGTCTGTCCATGTCCTGTAGTCTGCATCCTGTAGTTAGGCTCCACCCCTCTTATCTGCACCTCGCTGGATCTGTTTCAGACTGCTGATTCGTCAGCTCTGGCTTCCTGCTCCTGGAGGAACGACCTTGTGGAGGTGACCTGTAGCCCCGTCTACGCCATCGTCATGCAGAGTTTCAGTTCTGCTCTCCGTGATAAGAGTGAACTCAGCCAAACACACACAGACAGGGAGTTGACACACACACAAACACACAAACAAACAAAGTGAGCAAAGAAACACACACACACATGAACACACACGCACACAGAGGGAGCAAATAAACACACACACATGCACACACACACACACGCACAGAGGGAGCTAACAAACACACACACACACACACACACACACAAACACACAAGGAGCTAACAAACAAACACACACACACAGGGAGCTGACAACACACACACACTCACACTCACACACACACACAAACAGGGAGCAAATAAACACACACACACACACACACACACACACAGAGGGAGCAAACAACACACACACACACACACACACACACACAAGGAGCTAACAAACAAACACACACACACACAAGGAGTAACAAACACACACACACACACACACACACACACACACACACACACACACACACACACACACACACACACACACACACACACACACACACACACACACACACACACACACACACTCACACAAACACTCACACTCACACGGGGAGTTGGTCAGGGTTCCCGAAGGCACGCAGAGACCTTTTATGGTTTTGCCTCCTGAGCCAACGGAGGCAGCAGAGGCCTCAGGTAGACCCGCCTTCCAGGCCTGCCACTCCTGACTGTGCATTTGCATAATGGAGTGTGGTCTGAGCGTGGTGTCTTAGTGGTCCATTAGGCAGCGCTTCAGTGGAGGTAATTAGGTGCTTCTGCCCTTCACCTGCATTTGCATGCTAATGAAAGTTCTGAACACCAAGAAATGTTTGGCACGTTGGGCAGAAAAATGGCACAGTGATTAACAGGCGATCGGTGGTGGTCTATTTCTAAACACCATCACTGTTTGGAGAACCTCCAATCAGAGCTGACAGCTCCACCGTAGCTGAAGTGTCTGGACCGCCTCGTGAAAGGGTTTGACAATACTGGGAAGACTGGAACAGCCCTCAGTCAGTGTCTTACCAGGTTTAGCCTCTTATTCAGCAGAAGACAAACTCCGCACACGCCTTTAAGACTGCAGCTGTGTCGTATCTAAATCAGGGCGCCCTCTCCCGTTGTCCTGTTGTTCCAAGCACACGTCGGAGTCGTGTTTCTTTGTTTTCTGCTTTTTCCTTTCGTCAATGTTTAACCTCTGGCCCCTTCCCTGAGTTTTTTGCCATCCTTGAGAGGTTTCCAGACGCTGCTGGTTTAGTTCTCTAATAAGACGTTGTACTTGAACTGTGTTTCATTTGCAATTCAAATTTGAGTCATTTGAATTAAATGCTGCATGCCATGAATACAATTGAACTTTGCAGACATGCCAGCCGGGACCCCGCCAACAGGACGGGCCACGGCGCATTAATCACGGGCTGCAGCCTCCGCGCTGGCGGCCAGAGCCAGGGCCTTCAATGGGCACGTCAAACAGTGTGTGTGTGTGTGTGTGTGTGTGTGTGTGTGTGTGTGTGTGTGTGTGTGTGTGTGTGTGTGTGTGTGTGTGTGTGTGTGTGTGTGTGTGTGTGTGTGTGTGTGTGTGTGTGTTGTGTTAACCTTGTCTAATTAAGAGCCTTAACTTCAACCTGGGCAGACAGGTAAGGAGGCAGCAGTTAGAAAGCTCTAATATACTTCTAATTAAATTAGCTATAGCATGCCAGCTCGTGTGGTCAAACTATTTTTTTCTTTCTTTTGAATAAGACGGACAGAGCCGGAGCCTACCGTGACGTTCCCGTAGCACAGAGGACGTTCCCTTACAACGGAGGATATCCTTGTTCCCCGAGAACATGCAGTGGGCCGTCGTTTCAGATGGCCCAACGTCATGTTATGATTGTAGATTGCTACTTTATGACTGCATGCTACAACATAAGTCTCTGGTTTATAGTCTCTGGTTTATAGAGTCTCTGGTTTATAGGGTCCCTGGTTTATAGGGTCTCTGTTTATAGGTCTCTGTTTATAGGGTCCCTGGTTTATAGGGGCTGTTTATAGGGTTTCTGGTTTATAGGGGCTCTGTTTATAGGGTCTCTGGTTTATAGGGGCTCTGTTTATAGGGTCTCTGGTTTATAGGGGCTCTGTTTATAGGCTCCCTGGTTTATAGGGTCTCTGGTTTATAGGCTCGCTGGTTTATAGAGTCTCTGGTTTATAGGCTCCCTGGTTTATAGGGTCTCTGGTTTATAGGTTCTCTGGTTTATAGGGGCTCTGTTTATAGGGTCTCTGGTTTATAGGCTCCCTGGTTTATATGGTCTCTGGTTTATAGGTTCTCTGGTTTATAGGGGCTCTGTTTATAGGGTCTCTGGTTTAAATGATCTGTGGTTTAGGGTCTCCGGTTTATAGGACCAGTGGTTTATAGAGTCTCTGGTTTAAATCATGGAAAGACATTGAAATCAAACTATTTACGTAGAGAACGATTTGGTAAATAAGTGAATCATATTTGTTTGATTATAAGTAAAATAAAATAAAAACACAAAGTAACATTACAGTAAATTGGGTTAAATCTCTTTCAAAACCATACAATTGTCTAAAATCTTTGAGGAAAGTTATTTTGTATTGTTTCGGTGTTTATCATGTTCGTCTGTGGATGATTGTTTTCACTGTGGTTAAAAAGGGAGCAAATTTAAATTCTACTTTAGGAGTCCAATATTTTTGTGCCTATGTTGGTGTTATTCTCTCAGATCATTGGTCATGATGGACAGTGTGCTCCATTATTCATACTTTTTTGTTCAAGCTTGACTCTCTCTAGCTTTGTGCTTAAGCAAGCGTTCTTGTTTTAGTAACATGCTTCACCTTCTCTCTGGCCCCTGTCTTATTAATCAGTCCCCATTGATTTAGTGTTGAAACTAATTAGACCCTGACATGTGCAGTTGAGTCCAAGCATCTGTATGTGTCACAAATGCTCTCTCTCTCTCTCTCTCTCTCTCTCTCTCTCTCTCTCTCTCTCTCTCTCTCTCTCTCTCTCTCTCTCTCTCTCTCTCTCTCTCTCTCTCTCTCTCTCTCTCTCTCTCTCTCTCTCTCTCCTCCTCCTCTCTCCCTTCCCCTCTCCCTCTCCATCTCCCTGTTGGTGTCTCTGGTGATTCACCTCTTCTTTGACGTAGGCAGGTTAAAAATTGGTAAGATCATGCCTGGACAGGTTTTAGAGGAGAATCAAACACACACACACACAGCACACACACAGACACACACACACACACACACACACACACACACACACACACACACACACACACACACACACACACACACACAATGCAATCTCCCCAGTGCTACATGAATTTCTACAAGGTCTGTCTCCGGTTGAGCTACAAGCTACCCACAGACCTGCATCTTTCGAGTTTGTACAGCAGAATCCCTAGATCATTTACTCAGGTAAATTAGCGTGTAGTACTGGGTGTAGTATTTTCATCTTTACTATCTGGATTATTGGTAGTAATGCTGTTTTACTTGAGCCTGTCTGTGGGGGGACGTACGGCGTCTGACCTGCAGGGGGAGTATGGGCATGTTGGGAGCACACCGGATCTGCTGGGTGGATTGGGCCTGATTGCGGACACCTGCTCGCAATCAGGCCAATCAGGAGTGTGTATTTATGTGCCTTCTTTGTCTTGCAGTGAGGAGGGATCGGGAGCAGAGATGTAGGACTGGAGCACATGAACTACTTTATGAAACGCTCCCTGGGACCGCGCTGGCGGGTTTATAATTTCTGTCTTAATTCATGCAAATAAAAGACTTGCGTGTGCTTCCAAGCGACTCGGGTGTCCGTTCGCTCCTTGAACCTGTGACACCGTCCCTCCTGGAGCAGACCTCTGTAACCTGGGGATGAACGGGAGCCTCTTAAAGCGGCGCTGGGTAAAACACAAAGTCTCGGCCCGCCGCTGACGGAGCCTCCCCTATGAGGACACCGCCTTCATGTTCACTATATCCCCGCAGTTTTATCAATTCACAATTAGTCCTCATTAATGGTTCATTTGCATAATTACAAGGAATGGCGACGGACTCCCGCGGGCCCCCGCCACCCTGGGGGCCGTGGTAATGGCTTTATGTTTGTTTGCTTTAATCCAGGTTAATGCTAACATGTGGCGAGTGTCCCTGGGTTTAGGGACTGATCCCGGGTCCAGTGGGGGTGGGGGGGGGGAAGCGGCCCGCCCCGTGGAGTTTCTCCGGACCTGTTAAACGGCGCCGGGAAATTACAACACTTAACCGCCTTTAATTTCTTCTTCTTCCCTTTAATCTTTGAAACCGTGTTAATTCACAAAAAGTAATTCCCTTCTGATGTGCGAATGAAATGGAGTGAGGAAAACCAATATTTAATGAAAGGCACGCGAAGCGTTCGTTCAAAGAGCTTATTCTGCCGGCATAGGTGCTTTCACCAACCTTCTCTAGGTTATTTGCAAGATAAATGGAACAGCAGAAACAGATGACAGGTCTTTAGCTCAACTATAAAATGCAATTAACCAGCAAATGAGGCCAGGCAAGCCTTACCAGTCAGCTGGAGGGGAGGAGGAGAGCGTTCATTATTCCACCCAATCTGCCAAATGCTCAGCTACCTTTAGCTCAGGTGATAGATGGCGTGTTTCCACCGCAATCCGTCGTAGGCGTCAGGCTTAGGGTAAGGGTCAGGGTTAGGGTCAGGGTCAGGGTCATGGCTAGGGTCAGGGCAAGGGTCAGGGTTAGGGTCAGGGTTAGGCTATTTATTATAATTAAATTCAGATCTCATTTTGTTCCTGGTTCGTCCACATCTAACCTCATCTAGGCCGTTTGTTTTATCTGCTGTCACTCTTTAAAATCATTCCTATTTTACGTGTTCACCTTTACAGAACCTGTCCTTTGGCCTACACAATATCACACTGACACACCGTGTTGTGATTCTAATCTAAAGCCTTGTTTATCTAAATCCTCTCTGCACTGTGCCTCGAGTGTGCTACAGAATAGAGCTCTGTAGCACACCTAGCCTCCTAGAGCTAGCACACCTAGCCTACTGGAGCTAGCACGCCTAGCCCCCTGGAGCTAGCACGCCTAGCCTCCTGGAGCTAGCACACCTTGCCTCCTGGAGCTAGCACACCTTGCCTCCTGGAGCTAGAACACCTAGCCTCCTCCTAGAGCTAGCAGGGGTCACCCTATGTTCCCCGGGTCTTATGTTCCCCGGGTCCTATGTTCCCCGGGTCCTATGTTCCCCGAGTTCTATGTTCCCCGGGTCCTATGTTCCCCGTTTTTCCCAAAAAGGGCCCTATGTTCCCCTGTATAGGCCTACATACCAGGGAGCATAGGACCCCTTTTCAGAATCTATCAATCTTTAAAAATATTTAAACTTTGACTTTTTTTTTTTAAAAAGGGTCCCATTTTCTCCCCGGTCACATACATATCGGGGAACATGTTCCCCAGTCTCATACAAAGAGGGGAACATAAGACCCGGGAACATAGGACCCGAGGAACATAGGGATGACCCCGCCTCTTGGAGCTAGCACGCCTAGCCTCCTGGAGCTAGCACACCTAGACTCCTGAAGCTAGCACACCTAGGCTCCTGGAGCTAGCACACCTAGCCTTCTGGAGCTAGCACACCTAGCCTCCTGAAGCTATCACACCTAGACTCCTAGAGATAACACATCTAGCAACCTGGAGCTAGCACACCTAGCCTCTTGGAGCTAGCATGCCTAGCCTCCTGGAGCTATCACACCTAGCCTTCTGGAGCTAGCACACCTAGGCTCCTGGAGCTAGCACATCTAGCCTCCTGGAGCTGGAACACCTAGCCTCCTCCTGGAACTAGCACACCTAGCCTTCTGGAGCTAGCACACCTAGCCTCCTGGAGCTAGCACACCTAGCCTCCTAGAGCTGGAACACCTAGCCTCTTACTGGAGCAAGCACACCTAGCCATCTGGAGCTAGCACACCTAGCCACCAACCCACGCCCTAGCTTACCCTGCCAAGGCCCTGTGTTCTCAGACATAATACATCTTTATTGCTATAATCCCGTCGCCTCTGTGCTTTACTCACACTCCATTAGTCTTTATCCAAATCACGTAGCTTACAAAACATACTGTCACAGAGAGGCAGGAGAAATGTTCTCCGGGCAGCAAAACGGAGGATAATTGCTCCAACTCTTCCTTTTTTTTTATGCTAACTGTTTGGCACATCACGTCCTGGAAGCCGCTGGCAGCGGTACAGCAGCGCAGCCTCAGAGTGAGGCGTTCAAATGAAAAGCCTCCGTCTGACAGTTAACACAGATACTCTCTGTACAACCAAATCCTTGCCTGGCCAGTACTCATCTCATGTTTCCTCTCTCTCTCTCTCTCTCTCTCTCTCTCTCTCTCTCTCTCTCTCTCTCTCTCTCTCTCTCTCTCTCTCTCTCTCTCTCTCTCTCTCTCTCTCTCTCTCTCTCTCTCTCTCTCTCTCTCTCTCTCTATTCCGCTATCTCTCCTCCGGTGTCGTCCAGAGATGTATGTCTGTAACTCAGCATGGCGGGGGGAAGGCGGGGGGTCCATGTCCCTCCGTGTGTTTTGCTCATTCCGGATGCTTCCCTTAATACGCCGCGGGCCAAGAGGAGCAGGTCTGTTCTGAAGCTCAGTCCTCATTTAGTCCTCCGGAGACGACCTGACACAGACCCCTCGCCTCTCAGGAGGAGCTATTAATATAGGGGAGTGGGGTGGGGGGGAGGGAATGCACGGCTAGACCCGGTGCTGCCTGTGAAGTTGAGCGGACGCGGGTATGAACAACCATGCGTCTGCTGAGTCGGCGGGTCCAAGAGTCCCTGAGGGGCATCAGAGCTTCCTTCTCTTCCCTCCTTTTTTTCTTCTCTCTCCTTCTCCCCCCTTCTCTCTCCTCCACTCTCCTCCTCTCTCCTTCCCTCTCCTCCTCGCTCCTCCCCTCTCCTCCTCTCTCCTTCCCTCTCCTCCTCTCTCCTCCTCTCTCCTTCCCTCTCCTCCTCTCTCCTTCCCTCTCCTCCTCTCTCCTTCCCTCTCCTCTTGCTCCTCCCCTCTCCTCCTCTCTCCTCCCCTCTCCTCCTCTCTCCTTCCCTCTCCTCTCTCCTCCTCTCTCCTCCTCTCTCCTTCCCTCTCCTCCTCTCTCCTCTCCTTCCCTCTCCTCCTCTCTCCTTCCTCTCTCCTCCTCTCTCCTTCCTCTCTCCTCCTCTCTCCTCTCCTTCCCTCTCCTCCTCTCTCCTTCCCTCTCCTCCTCTCTCCTCTTCTCTCCTCCTCTCTCCTCCTCTCTCCTCCTCGCTCCTCCCCTCTCCTTCCCTCTCCTCCTCTCTCCTTCCCTTTCCTCCTCTCTCCTCTCCTCTCCTCCCTCTCTCCTCTCCTCTCCTCCTCGCTCCTCTCTCCTCCTCTCTCCTTGTGCGTGGTCTCTGCTGTTCAATGTTGTTGCCGACCGGCTGTGGGTTTTGACGAGGGGAGGTCAGGACATGTGGTCCGGGGGCCATCAGGACCTCTCCTTTCTGCCGTTTTTTGAACCGTTTTGAAGAATGTGTTGTTGTCTTGTGTGACTATCAGTGAATCTATTTGTTATCGGGATTATTGAACCCCCATCATAGGATCCATAGTCTCCTCTCCACATGTCCCGTCTCCCTGATTGCCCGCTGAGCATCAACACACAACAATGAAGAGGAGGCCATGAATCTTTATTCAACGAATTATAGAGCAGTTGTTATGTACCCCCCCCCCCCCCCCCGGGCGCGTTCAAATGGACACCAATTAATTTCTGCTGACAGAATAACCGAAAAACTGCAAATGGTAACAAAAGACGAGGGGGGGGAGGGGGGCCTTCAGAGAGAGGTGAGAATAACTCTGTTATGGACCCAACAACATTACACCATTCCTTTTAAATAACTTCCATTGAAATAAGAAACTCATTTGCGCCACTGAAAAGAAATCAATTAGGGCGAGTTGGAGGAATGGGCGGTTCTGCGTTCTGCGCTCTGCTGGGGTTTGGGGTTGAATATGCATAATGTGCGCTGACGGACAAGGGGGGTACATCAGCGAGTAAATGTCAAGTACACATACAGGACCGCACACAGCTTATTAAAAAGCTGTCACCGGGAGGGGAGATGCTAACAGGATGCACCAGACTTGATGAGGATTTATTACCCACTGCCATCGCCGCTAAATGGCATTTCTATAATCGTGGTGTCTGGACATAAATCACACGTGTGTGTGTGTGTGTGTGTGTGTGTGTGTGTGTGTGTGTGTGTGTGTGTGTGTGTGTGTGTGTGTGTGTGTGTGTGTGTGTGTGTGTGTGTGGTGTGTGTGTGTGTGTGTGTGTGTGTGTGTGTGTGTGTGTGTGTGTGTGTGTGTGTGCGTGTGTGCGTGTGTGTGTGTGTGTGTGTGTGTGTGTAGAAGATCTATATATCGTGATCTATATTGTGGATCTATATATCCAGATCTATAATGACGATTAATATATCTAGATCTATATTGAAGATTTATATACATAGTTGTATATTGAAGAACTAGATATACAGATCTATATTAAAGATCTATCTATCCAGATCTATATTAAAGATCTCTCTATCTAGATCTATATTGTTCACTTTTCCCCGATGACTGAATCAGGGCTGCCATCAAATGGAATCGGAATAGCTTTTTATTTTTTATTTTTCAATTACATATTTAGTTTGTAATTGCTCCAGCATCTATCCATCTAGGTTTTCTGTCTTTCAATTATCCCAAATCAACCTCCTCTTCAGCGGATCTGTTCCATTCTGCTGAAAAAACGGTCTTCATTTAGAGCAGGAACCAGTGGGTCCCGACAGGAGAAGCAATATTGTCTGGGCTTTCCTCTCTGGACAAGGTCAATTAGAGAACGACATGGATTGGCAATCAAAGATGACACCAAAGATTGACTGTGGTGATTACATCCGTGCATACAGGGGGCTGTAAAGGGTATTAATAATGATTTATGGAATTAATTAAAAAAGTGTGACAGGCTTTCATGCTTTAAATACATTTTAAAGTCCAGCATATGAAACATGTACTGCTATTATGTCTGGCAACTGGTGAGATGGATGGAATGCCCCCCCTCCCATGTGGTGCAGCGGGTGGAGTTGGACCATCAGGGTGGAGAAGAAGGAGCTCCACCACCGTGTGGCGGAGGGCCGTCAGCACGCTGGATGCGTCTGACACCAGCCTGTCATCGTTTGGATCACATTTATAAATTATTCCCTGTGAGCAGTTGGTGTATTCTTCCACTAATTATTCTCCTTTAATGAGGAAGCAGCGAGTCAGTCGGCCTTCATTCCCCTCCCCCCCACTCCGGCGTTTAGTCGGCCACGCACTCTGGACAGTAGTGATGGGAATTTCGGCTTTTTTTTAGTGAGCCGGATCTCTTGGAATGGCTCACCAACAAGAGCTGGCTCTTTCGGCTCTCAAACGGCTTCATATTACCGCTTACGTATACCTTTTATAATGGTGCCATGCCGTAATTCCGACGGTCATACAGTCTTGGAATAATTTTTTGAGAGTGTTTTCCTGCTTGGTGGAACATACATAGGAGAGCATGTGTTAAACTTCTGAATCCCTTGTCCTCCACTATTGAGAAATCACTTGCAATCAGGGCTAGTTGCATTGTCCTGCGTATTACGGTGACGGTTTCGATGTGCCCCCTCTCTTCTCTGTTTGTTTCTTTTAATTGACTAATGTTGCGTCCCCATCGCCTATGCCGAGCGCCGGCCCTGCCTGTCAGTCACAGGCAACGTGTGTCGCGCATCGAAATCCCCCGCCCCTCGCTGCTTGTTCTCGTGATCAGTTGCTGGCTGCCACGCATGCGCCGTGACAAGCATAGCATGCGTAGAATGAATGCATGTGTAGCACCCGTAGCGTATGGAAGCGAATCTGTTCCATAATTCAAATTAAAATGGATTAACAGAAATGCTTTTTCATTTTCAGAATATAGCTGCATTTTTTGACTCATAAATAAAATTAGTAATAAATAATCCAAACTGCATTTTCATTTTCTTACCAAGACTGCTCATTCTGTGACACAACTAAAAAGAAAACAAAGAGGACATTGCTTTTTCGTTTTAATGCCCGCCGCCCGCAAAAAAGGTAACATAATTCAATTTGGATTCGCAATCCCAAGCGGCGCAGGAGAGTGACGTCAGTGGCAGTTCTTCTCCTTCCGGGTTGGTTGGGCTCACCTGCACACAACATGGCGCTCCCTGACGCCATTGTCAGAATTAGCTTCCCATGTGGAGTTGAATACGATTTCTGAATCGGATTCCCGTGACAGACTTGAGCAGATTATAGAAAGCTTGGCTGCATACTCTGCCGTCACAGATACTGATGTCAACGAAGTTGTCCTAGCTAACCTGCTCTCAGTCCCCTCCTGTCTTATCTTACTCCAGCGTCAAATATGCACACCGCCCCCTAACGTATTAGATGCGTATCACAGTCAGACTGGGGACTGAAGACTGAAGGAGAAGAACTGCCACTGACGTCACTCTCTTGCGCCGCTTGGGATTGCAAATCCAAATTGAATTATGTTACCTTTTTTGCGGGCGGCGGGCATTAAAACGAAAAAGCAATGTCCTCTTTGTTTTCTTTTTAGTTGTGTCACAGAATGAGCAGTCTTGATA
>OLKM01001547.1:102411-124503 GCA_900291075.1 Melanogrammus aeglefinus
TTAGCCATAACGCTTTGTTGGTGTATTATGCAGTGGTAATTCAGGAAGTCCCGGGAAAGCATCGTCCCTCACTGCACTGGCATAAAATCCATTCACGGCGGCCAATACCATTGCGTGTGCTCATTCCGTGGTGATGGACGCGCCAATTTGTGCACTGGGAGCTGGGTTTTGTGATAAAGTTATTGAAAAGACTGAAATATATCCTCTCCTCACATAGGCAGTTGTGTTAACAGCTCCTGTTTTGCAGTCACGTCAGCAAACACCATCCGAATAAAAATGCACGACTGGGCTGTGTCACTCACGTCCGTAGATTCGTCCAACTGCAGTGAAAAGCACTTGCAATCTGCGATTTCCTTCCAAAATTGCTGCGTCAAATCCTCGGCCATGGAACGACACGGAACGACACGGCTCTGCACGACTCTACCCTGATTTGAGAGCTTTTCCACTGCGGATTGGAGGCGGACGCCGTTACGTTTTCAGTACCTGTTCGTCTGTTTCAGAGGTAGGTCTAGCCGTACGAGTCGGGGCATAAATGTCAGCGGAACAAGTGCTGTCCACAGATTGTTAGATGAAATGACGCAATAATGTGCGACGAAGGCCGGCGGGGGTCTTTAAAACTTCACTCCGTCATGTATGAAAACACAACTGCGAGAGCAACAAACGCAAAAAACGATAAGAAAAAATGGAAGACATGGAAGAAGAAACCCAAAGCCCTTGGTCGATGAGCGAGGTTCCAGACGCTTTCTGTGCGTGGTGTCCGAGGATCGCGGTACAGAGGGACTGGACGGATCAAACGCGGAACTACCTCTGAACTCGCCTCCGACTCCGCCCACTTCCGTGCCACGGTTTTGTTGTGGAAAAGCGAGAATTTACTGGTACCCGTGCGTGGTAGTGTAGGGCTGACTAACCGCGCACCGAGTAGAGTCGGGACTAATTTGGCAGTGTAAAAAGGGGCATAACTGTACTGTCTTGACAGCTGGAGAGGCTTTGATCGAAGATAATATTCTGCCTTATTTTTAAAGTGCTCGGAACAATGAGTCAAGCTGCTTCAATGAATGCCTCTTTTACCCAATCTTCTCTGTCTTGGAAGGACTTCTTGTTCTTTACGATTAATTGGCTCTAAGTGGGACGATGCTTTGGTGGCGGCTTTGGCTTTTGAAGTATGCTGTGAGAATAATGACTGCTGTCTGGACAACTGGCCTTTTAGTTCCTTCAGCCTTTCTCTTTCTCAGCTCGCTTCTCGCGGGAAGTTTGTGTCTTAGTTTTTATGAGCAGTCCAAAAATGCCGCTCCGCATTTCCCTTCTTGGGTATTGCGATGGTAGACTGGCAGATGAGGCAAACGCACTTCGAAAATAGCAGAATGAAAAAAAACTCATCCCATTCCGTATAAAAGTGATACGTTTATTACTTCTTACTTGGTCCAGCTCCCACTCATTTTTATACCCTTTCTTAATATTAAGAGAAAAAACCGAGGGCTAAAAATTGGAGGCTAACTAGGCAACTTGCAAGCTTATTCTTTACTTGTTTGCGCATGGGCAAATTTCATAGGGGGATGGATGATAGGCTGACGTCTATTTTTTTAATACTGATTTTTTTTTGTTGTTGTTTGTTTGTACTCCTTCAATGCTGCTGGAGGGGTGGCGCCGGCCCTTGCACCATCTCGCCATCGCTGATGACGTCTCGGGCTCTGACCGGAGATGTAGGAGCCCCACCCTGTGACGGCTCACCGGTCAGTGGAGTGACCGCAGCCTGGTCGCCGTTGTCCGCCCGATGTGCTGGCGGCGGCGGTGTCTCAGGACAGGCAGGAGGTGCCTCCGGTTCCTCCTGTAGTCGTGTCCGCCTGATTCCATGATATAGGACCTCGGTTCCTTGCAGATCCGCTTCACTGTCCCCAGACGGTCATGTCCACGCTGAGTCTGCACCCGTACGACTTGACCTTCAGATAGTGGGTGCAGAGGCCTGCTTGTCTTGTCGTACTACACCATCTGATATTGCCGCTTTTTGATGAGTTGTGCTTTGACAGCATCACCACTTTTGACAGCAGGAGCGAGGAGTGTCCTGCTGAGTGGAAGTGTGGTGCGCGTTTGCCTTGACATCAGTCTATCGGCTTGCGAGCCAAGTGTCACGTCACGCGGAATGTTCCGGATGTTGAGCAGGTTCAGGAAAGCGTCCGTTCCATCACGTCTGGACTTTTCTAGTAGCTTCTTTGCGCTGCTGACGGCCTTCTCTGCCAGGCCATTAGACTGCGGGAATTCTGGGCTGCTGGTGTGGTGGACAAAGTCCCATGTGGAAGCAAAAATCCTTAAAACCGCTGGCTCGTGTACTGAGTGCCATTGTCTGAAAGAAGCAGGTGGGGGCATCCGTGAACTGAGAAATGGCACTTTAACTTTGTTATGACAGTGGAGGAAGTCATGTCACGTAGCAGGTCTATCTCAAACCACCCTGAATATGAATCTACCAACACTAAGTAGTGCTGGCCATTCCATTCGAAAATGTCCGTGGCCACTGTCGACCATGGCAGATGGGGTGAAGTTTGAGTGGTTCCTTCCGTTTTTGTGCTGTTGCAGACGGAGCACGATAGAGTCTCTCTCTCAATGTCTTTGGACATGGAGGGCCAGAATACAATGTCTCTAGCCCTGCGTTTTGTTGCTTCTGTGCCGGGGTGGCCTCTGTTTAGAATTGCAATGTACTCACGCTGTAGGATTGTGGTATGACCGCCTTAGGTCCCTTCATGATGACACCGACTTCAATCGTCAGCTCATCTCAACACGTGTAGTACTGGCGTACGCTTGTTGGCAGGTTGGCTTCCCACTTGGGCCATCCATGCTGGATGATTTTGCAAAGTGCCTGCAGGTCTTTGTCCTCTGCTGTGTGTTCTCTGAGCTCTTCGAGACGTGAGGAGGAGATGGTGTCCGGATAGTCATCACCTCAAATTAGCCTCCTCATTGCTTGTGCTGTTCGTGTTGTTTTCATTGGAGAGCACTGAGACAACGTGTCTGCCAGGTACATATGCTTTCCCTTCTTGTAGATCAGCTGGAAGGTGTATCTCAATCCGGATGTACTTGCCATAGATGTAGTCGTTGAACTTGGAACATGCAGACAGAACTGCGAGAAGTTCCTTCTCAATTTGCGCATAGCGCATCTCGGTCGGCGTCAAGGAGCGAGAGGCATAGGCGACGGGGGCTCCATCCTGTAGACACACCGCCCCAAGGCCATACTGGGAAGCATCGCAGGTGAGCGCTACTGGCTTTCTCACGTCGTAGTATCTCAGCGTTGGTGGGCTGGCAAGAGACCTCTTGAGCGTGTTAAAAGCATTCTGGTGTTGTTCATACCAGCACCAATCACAGTCCTTGTGCGTCAGCTGATGTAAGGGAGCAGAGACCTCACTGATGTTCGGGATGAAACAGGCCATGTAATTTATGATGCAGAGGAAGCGCTTCAACGCTGCGAAATAGTTTGGTGCTGGCATTTCCGCAATTGCTCTTGTTTTGGACGGGTCAGGCTTGAGCCCTTCGCTTGTGAATATGTGACCGACGTAGCCGATCTCCCTCTGCCTGAATTTGCACTTAAGCGGATTAAGTCTCAGGTTAACTTCCCGTGCTTGATCAAGGATCTTCTTCAGGTTCTCATCATGTTCTTCTTCGCCATTTCCCCCGATAATGATGTCATCAACTATTACCGCACACGGGTAGCCAGCAAAGATCTGCTCCATCATGTGTTGAAACACTTCGCTGGCGGAGCTCATGCCAAATGGCATTTTCAGGAACCTGAACCTCCCAAATGGCGTTACTGAACGTCGTCAGCCTTGGAGGAGTCCTTGTGCAGGGGAATCTGCCAGAACGAGCTCTTAGCGTCTAATGTGGAGAACACAGTGGAATGGGGCATTTGCGAAGCTACGTCCTCCACAGTGCGCATGGGGTAATGAGGGTGTTTGAGCACTTTGTTTAAGACTCGTGGTTTGATGCAGAGTCTTATATCATCAGAGTTCTTCTTGTGCGACCCATTCACTTGGTTCCGAAATTGGAGTTATGACGCCTAAGCTCATCATCCTGTCCAGTTCTGCCTTGACCTTTTCACACATTGCGACTGGTAAGCGACGCGCCGGCCCGACCACCGGTTGCGCCTCAGGGTCGAGTGTCATTTTGTAGGTGATAGGGATTGTGCCCACATCATCTGTGAAGTGGTCAAAATAGTCCTTGAACACCTCATGCGAAAAATGAGGCTCTTCCTTCCAACGAAGCTGGTGTACTTCCTTACTTAAAGTGACTAGGCCCATACGAACACTGTCCCGCATGCCAAGCAGTGGCTGCGCATCTCGCTCCACTACCTGGAAGCGTAAGTCATATGGCTGACAGGCAGGATAGATATACTGAGCCGGCTGAGGGGATTTCATCTCCTCCATATGCGACAAGCCTCGTCCTCCTTGAGGTGTCCAATCTCTCTTTGCGACTCACTTGTGTCAAGGCGTCGCTTGACAGCACATTACATACAAGACATTTCATTTAATTTCATACACTTTCAGTGTATGTCCTTTGTTTAGATGGGCGTTGCTGTGACTGCTTTGTCTTGAAACATACAGTGTCCTCATTCGTCGTGTTTTGGTTCGGTGCAGCAGAGTCTTGGTGCCCTGTTCTGTTATTTCGTGAATTTGACAAATTTCAATTGCTTTTATTAAAGTTAGCTCGCTGTTGTGGAGTAAGATCTTCCTTTCACTGTCATTGTGTATGCCTGTGACAAGCCTGTCCTTAACCAGCTGGTCTTGTAGATTTCCAAATCTGCACGTCTTCACTTTATTCCTTAAATCACTCACATAGGCTTCCACAGTCTCATCTTGTCTTTGGTTCCTGGTGAAGAACGTGTGCCTGTCCATAGTGACGTTGGTTTGTGGGTTGCAAAGCTCACGGAATTTTCTTTTCAGGCACTCAGGGTCTTCCCTCCATTCGGCGGGAGTAGTCTCCACTCCGTCAACATCCACAACAGCGGGAGCATATACAAAAGAACGTTTGCGACGTTGCCGTCAAACCCCAGTGAGACCCACTGGGGAATCCCTAGCTGGAACACCGTAGCTGGAACACAACGTCCACTCGTATTAACGCCCCTCCGTCTTTGGATGCGATAGGTCTAATACTTCTGACACCATGTTTTAAGATGTGTTCAATAATAGTCCTTTGTGTCTTTCAGGAAGTTTATTTAACATTCACAAGGTTCATCAACTTAACAGGCATCTGTTGGGTGGCGCCAAACTATCTTTTTCTGCCGCCTCCCAACCAGCAGGCATGCGCACATACCTTCTCGCTCGGTACGGTGGCTCACCTGTGACAATGCATATGAGCATTGCATATCGTTCTACACAAGCGTCAAGGATTCCCTCAGTGGTCACCGAGTGACAAGGAAAAACTCAGGACCAATCAGTCACTACATTAGTCAAAAAAACGGTGCGCTCTCAGTCGGCCATGCCTCCTTTCCGGTCTCTTTCCTATTTATGGCCTTTTGATCTGCAGAGGGCACAAAATCTCAAGAAAGAAATACAGAAGAGGCATGCATTATAATCAATGTTAAACAAATAAATAAGTGGCTAAAATGGCTCCTACAGGAGGGGAATTGTATTTGACAGCGAGTGGAGTGACCCACGGCTGACCTATCTTCTAGCCACGGGGCTACCAACGGGGCTGCCATGGGTTTCTGCCCTCCTCTCGCTCCCGCTTGGCGTTTGTGTCAAATAAGCGTGGCCTATGTGACGTATTGGCTCCGGCTTCCTCGTCTGTCTAAAGGTGCGGCCATCTGTGGCTGGAGTAGTTATTGCCGCTTGTATGTTCGGTCCTGCTCCCCTTGTGGCTATATATAGTAATTAATTACAGTTTATGTGTTCGATCCTGCTTCCTTGTGGCTATTGTGGGGGTAGCTAATGTGCTTAAAATACGTAACATACTCCTCTCATTTTATGAGTTGTTTTATTTTGATGTCTGCATTTTATCTACTTGTATTAATATTGTACAGTTTGAGTGTGTTTTGCGTTTGACTAAGGCCCAATCCCATTTCTTTGCTCACTGTCTCAACCCTACCATCTCAACCCTAACCCTACCCTTACCCTCATTGCTCATGCTCATTGCTACCCCTAACCGATCCCCTACCAAATGGGACAACCCTACCCTGTGACGTCATCAAACCTGGGAAGATCTGGATATCATACGACATGAGCCCGGCAGCTCCCCGACCGGCGGGGCCGCCCGGTCCACTGCCGGGCTGCAGAGCCCTATTACGGGCTCTGCAGCCCGGCCGTGGACCGGGGTCGGGCGGCCCAGGGTCGGGGAGCTGCCGGGCTCATGTCGTATGATATCCAGATCTTCCGAGAGTCCGTTCTACAGCCCTAACACATTACCCATAAACATGCAATGAAATGGCGAAATGGACATGAAATGGGCAGGTGAATGGAATCGTGTGCGGAGATCGTGAGCTAATTCGCTAACTAGCGATTAGTGCATGACAATTCAACCCGCGGTGGTTATGTATCTGGTTATAACGAATGTCTATAATGCATTGAAACTACATTTACGATAAATATAACATAAGGCCTACTTATATAATATTACTAATATAATATAATATATTAGTATATTTTTCACCTGGAGTCACTAGCTTGGAAGATCTGGATATCATACGACATGAGCCCGGCAGCTCCCCGACCGCGTGCCGCCCGGTCCACGGCCGGGCTGCAGAGCCCTATCACGGGCTCTGCAGCCCGGCCGTGGACCGGAGTCGGGCGGCCCAGGGTCGGGGAGCTGCCCCGGGCTCATGTCGTATGATATCCAGATCTTCCGAGAGTCCGCGGCCGGGCTGCAGAGTATAATTAATAAAATAATTAATAGTTTATTACAGAGAAAACGCTTAAATTTGTGTTTTTCAAATCCTGTCGCATCTTTTCGCCCTCCATCTTGTCTAGGATATTTCTTGATTTTCAGTTTTCTCGCAAGGTATTGTGGGAGCAAGTCACAACTGAAGCGCTTTGAGGGAGCCCATCGAAAATCTCAATTTTGAGGGGATGTTAGCCCTCCCCCTTACCCCTTAAGCTACCTTTAAACTGGTATTGGGACATGGCTCCACGGCGCGTGAACGCGCAACAGCGAGGGCTAGGGCTGAGATTTTCCTTTGAGCAAAGAAATGGGATTGGACCTAAGTGTGCCCTTTTTCTCCTGTGGTTGCTGAGAGCCAGCGGTGGTGGTGGTGTCCCGGGTGTCGGTTCTCTTTGGTGTGCTGTAGTCCTGGGTTCAGGTTTTATTTGTTTTTTTCATTTATTTTGGATTCCCTTCCCCCTGATTACCCCGCACCTCGGTCAGGCCTCCATTGCTTTAGAGGGGCTAGCAATTTAGTCTTTCGAAATATTATCTTTTAATAATTGTTGTGTTGACTAAATAAATAACTGGTGTTTGTTAAACTGGTGAACGACGTCTCTGAGTCCTGCCCTTCCTTAGTGTAACGTACCTGTGTGCCTTATGGTTCTCTATTTAGAATTCCCTGGTTAGAATTCCCAGGGTGGCGTTGTCGGTCCTCATTACAAGATTAATCCATTTGGATCTTGTGAAGAATTAAAGTCTCCCCCAGATCGCCACAATAGTTTGTTGACATACGATGGACAGAGGAAGATAGCAGTATGGTTGCTTTTCCCTGCAGGAGCAAGATACGGGCGTTGTATCCACCCTTTAACGGAGTATAACAATAGTCCAGTGTCCTTGACCCTCTCGTAGGTTTAGCATCTCTTTCTTCAAATTCGCCTTGTTGAAATCGTCAGCAACAGCAGAGCCATTGGATCGCTAGCCTGGTAGCTGTTCAATGCATTGTGAAGCACTGTGCGAGCTGTTTTTGTACGTAGTCTCCATCGGTTTTATGGAATGGTCTGCTTTGGACGGATTAAGCCAGGTTTCAGTGAACAGGAGGATGTTACACTTCCTTATGTCTTGTTCACATGCGCAACGCAAACGGAGATCATCCACTTTCTCATCCTTCAAGGACTGGACATTAGCAACCAGGATACTTGGCAAGGGTAGCTTGCGTATGCGGGCCCTCAGGGCATGCTTCACCCCTCCGCGTTTCCCTCTGGATCTTCTCCGAGGTTGTTGAGCTGCACTCCTCAGGATCTCAGCCGGGAGCAAGCGAACCCAAACATCAGATGGACATTGCATAATGTGAGTTGATAATCCGATGTCGATGAGTGCCTGGGAGTTGTATGTGGTTATACCCAGTGCTGTAGTAGCAAAAATATCCAGTGTTATCGCCCAGGTTACAAACAAATAACAGATTTAGCGGAGCCGGCTTGACGGCTGCGGGAACGGTCCGCACCATCGTGCTTATCCAGAGAGCTCACAATTTTTTTAAATTGATGGCTCACTGCAGAGGGTGTTGATGAGTTTGATGGCTTGTGCGATTTAATGATGTAGAATGCCTTGCCATATATCTCAACAAACATAAAGTGCAGACAGCTGCCGAGGCTGCTGTCCTTGCTGATAGCTATGTGTTGACGCATAAGAATCAGTTAGGCTTACGAGACTTCTCGCAACGTTATGACCATCGCAGAGATGACCGTGACCACTAATGTGGCGTTGGTGCGCAGGTGGTTCGTGGAAATGCGGGTCCTCCTGGAAGGTACGATCCCATGCCTCGTAACAAAAGTGATGCAGAAAGTAGATGTCATTATTGTCGGGGATTGGGCCATTGGAAAATGGAGTGTCCATTTTTGCATAGAAAGGGTAGCCCTACTAGCGATGTCAAGGATGTTTGCTGTGCGACTTTGATTTATGCCGCGCATTTGAGAAATTACTTTGTTTAAGTCAAATGCTGCACAGACCGACGTTGAGCATTCTGATGTGCCGAATAAGAGAGAACCGGAACTGGATGATGAACCAAAGCTACAACCATGTTTAACTATGCTCCTTTTATCACAGAGGGCTTTGGGTCAATGGTGGGAGATGCTCGAAGGGTGCCAGTTAAAATACTGCGTGACACAGGAGCATCGGAAAGTTTTATATGTCAATCGTCTTTGCCTTTCTCGTCTTTATCTGACACGGGGAGTGTTATTCTGATTCGGGGAATTAGAATTCAGCAGTTTCCTGTGCCATTGCACAGAATTCAGTTGCAGTCTGGTTTTGTGAATGGTAAAGTTATTATCACTGTACGTCCGACTCTGCCTATAGATAATATTGACATGATTATCGGAAATAATTTAGGAGGGGATTTTGTGTGGCCTGACAAGTCATGCCCTCCTCCGGTGGTCAAAACAGTAGCTGCAGCATCAGAGGAGCCGGAAAAGTGTCTTGTTCATTTCCCAGAGGTGTTCACTTCCTGTGCTGGGATGCGAGGGATGGCTCGTGCGCAGACAGAGAAGGCGACTGATGTATCCAAGACTGGTATGGCTAAAGTGATTGTCCCTGAGTTACCAACACCATTGTCACCCAATGAGATAATTAAGGCTCAAAATAATGACCATTGTCTTGAGAAGTACTTTGCATTGGCCTCTATAGTGTTAAAGCCGATCATAGGTATTTGATCTGGAATGGATTGTTGGTGCGCAGGTGGTCACTTCATGTAGACACAGATTGGGCAGGTCAGGTGTTGCAGGTGGTGATGCCTGTAGAGTACCGTGATTTGGTGTTGAAAACGGCGCACAGGGACGCGTATGGACATTTTGGGGTGAAAAAGACCTACAATCATGTCGATAGAGGAGAGGTCAGCGATCTGGAAACACATGGGTCCTACATGGTCCAGGAGACTAATTATACAAGCAGGCCAAGTGGATTGGATCACTTCAGAGAGACCGTGGGCTCTACTTACCCCCCCATTCAGACGAGGGGGGAACAGCTTCTCATGCATGCCTTATTACCCCACAGACTCTCGTCAGGGGCAGTAAGTCGGCCAGCCTTCCAGGCCCGCCCCTCCCTGACCAGGCTCTGTGTAGCTTCACTCGGGGCAGTGGCTCTGATGAGCAGGACAGCCCGACAAAGAGAGGTGAGGCGGCCCTGGGGGGGGGGGCAGATCTGACCCCGTCACATGCCTCTGTTCCTGTCTCTGACGGCACGCAGCCAAACCCTCGCCATCAATCTCTAATGGGATTTGGGTTTTATATTAAGTCCAGCTCCCTCCCACGCCCCCCACTGCCCCAGTGACGCCGAGGTGTGAATGATTTGAATATTAAAAGTAGATGGGTTCACTAGTAGAGCTTTAAATAGGACTGTCTGTGTGCGAGTGTGTTCTCCAGGTAAGCCTGAGTGAAAAGGTGAGAGGTTTTAGTAATGTAGGGCAGCTGTAGACTCACTCCCTGGTGAGCTCTGGTCGGCGAGTGTGAGGCAGCTCGTTTCAGACTGAGGAATGGGCCGACCTAAAGATGGAGACTGGATATTAACCCACAGAAAAAACATCATGTCGTTCACGTTACGTTTACATTTGTGTGTGACATGAATGTGCTTCCAACGTTGTGCTCCTCATTATTCTCCAACGGAATCCCAGTGACATAAAAACAAGCCACCCTCAAGTCAAGACAATGCATTTGGTCTTCCTTCTACAGTCCCTCCCACTGGCCTAAGCGGGTTATATACACGGTAAATTAGACTAGAGGGATGGTTACCGCTGGTAGGGGAACACAAAGAAACTACCGCTGAAAAGCAACAGTCAATTGAGAAAATACATCATTTAAGTTTGTGTTTATCGAATGGAAAGAAAATTACAAGGGATCTGGTGAGAACATGGTAACCGTGGTAACAAACAAGGCCTCTTTCGGTTTCACATAACTTACGGAGGAAATGGTGGAAACATATTTGAGAACGTACGAATTATGGAGGAAGGAGGCAGGAGAACTGAATCCAGGCATCATATCATTCTTTAATGAAATAAAAATAATCTGTTAGAAAACGTTTGAGCCATGTACAATCACTACTTAAGAACATGTAATTTATTAAAATTAAAACCCTTATTTCTACACAGTACATAATTAAACACAGGCTGTTACCAACATAAACCTTGGATCACTGCAATTGTAACTTGAATTGATGGGTAAAAGAGGAGCTGTTTATCATGATTGGTGGCCTACTTTCCTAGAAAGAACACAATGTTAGTTATTAACAACCTAAAACGCTCACAACTACACAGTACTTAGTTGAGAGGATGATAAAAGCTGGGGTTTCTCTTAGTATTTCAGCTCTTTGTTTACCTCTTATTCCCCAATGATATATCATAATTTACCATATATTCACAAGGTATTTACCGTATTACAGATTACCGTATTACTGTATAACCTATTACCGAATTACCTATTACCTATTACTGTAATACCAATGACCTATTCTGTATTTCTCATTACATATCAGCCTATTGCCATATTACCTATTACCATATTATCTATTACCATATTGTCATATTACCATATTACCTATTACCATATTACCTATGAACATACCATAATACCAATTACTATATTACCACATTATCTAATACCGTATTACCTATTACTATATTACTACATTAAATGCATGCACCTGGTGTGATCTGATCCAAAAATAATGAATCTAGAGAAGAAAAGTAAAAGCTAATTGAGCAGAGCACCTGCTGAAAGAATACAATGTCAGGCTGTAGGCTGTAGGCTACTCACATGTACTGCCAGCTACAGAGACACACACACTGCAAAGAGGAAGACATGAAAACACGTGAAAAAACAAAAGACCTAACACTGCAATTCAGTAACAATTCAGTAACATTATACTATTTAAATATATAAGGAATTAAATAATGCTAACAGAATACATGCAGACAATACACACAAATAAAATCTCTATATTTTGATTTAGATATTTAATGATGATAGTATCTTTTAAAAACAATCCCATTCAAATAATTCCAGGTCTTCTTTCTCAATTTCAAGATAGAGAGTGAAGGGATGTGTGGACATTTATTGCACAGATTTTGGCCTTTGGAAGCAGAAGAAGTTCCTCCTCTCAACACAGCTTCTAGCTTGCTTGCCTTTCTCAGACAGAGTCCCACAGTGCATCCCATTGGCTGGGCACACAGAAGAGGAGACACCATCATCGGTTTTTCCATCCATCCACAGCCACCGGCCAGCCAGCAAACGTAGACCGATCCACACCTCATCTGTCTGGGCCTCGCGGACGATGCTCTGAGCATAAGATGACTCTTCTTCGGTGTGAAAACTAAGAATATCAAACATATTTCCATTTGTTCCCTTTTGCAATGTGCGCACTTGAAGAGCCCTGCAGTGGTCAAGAGCTTCCTCCCATGTCATGTTCTCCTTCACTAATATCAGGTTGTCTCTCCGACAAACATAACTAAGGGAACATGATGCACAATGCTCACCATACAACTTGTCTCCCATGATGCGGACAAACCTGTCGTCTGTGTTAGGTTCTTCAGATGCCCAGTTCATCATTTCGAATGGCTGGGTGTTCATCATATCATATGTCTGGTTGTTCACCCATTTCCACACATTCAGGTCCGTATCCGCCTTATGCAGACCGATCCAGCAGGTAGGTTGGGTCGCATTGGTATTGGCTTCAACGCAAAGTTCTTTTACTTCATGAAAGTCATTTTGATTTCTCATGATGGCTAAATCCATATGATACGGTCTCCTTTTAGTAGATCTAGATCTGCATCTTCGCCAGGCTTTCTCCCAGGTCAAAGGAAAACCTGTTTTCGATGGACTCACAAGATAAATTCTATCTAGCAGAGAGGCGTCCACATGAGGCGGTTGGCTGACGGAAAGTGAGAGAATGAAGAAGAGGATCAGGGCATTTGTGAATGTATTCCTCATGATTCTTGTCCAGATTCAGAGCTGCAGTGGTTTGATGTTCTCAGATAAAGACAGACAAGAGGTCCACTGAATTAGTGGTTCACCATTCGTTCCTTTAAATAGTCTGAGAGAGGGAGGGAGAGAGGACCATCCCTTATTCCACCTTGGTGACCCATTGGCATTTTGAATTTTTGGACAGCATTTGCTTAACATTTAACACTATTTACAACTTTGGTTAATCATTTAGATGCCATACATGCTAATGTTGTTGTTAGAATGTAAATGCAATCAAGCAAAAGTCAACGTGATAGAGGGTCAAGAAGTATTTGATTATTGATACTGGCTGGCAAGTTTGTCAATGTTTCATTTGGACATTTTCATCGTAAGTAACTAAGAAAGCAACAACAGGCTTAAGTTATAGAGTTTTACATCCTAATTCATATTGTCAACGGATACATTGATGAGTAAAGAAATTGACCATGATGTTCTTAGTATATGACAGTATTTCCTTTATTCATTTCAACATTATCACACATTAGGTTATGTAATCCAGGTATTTTCTTGTTTAGTAGCTGGTGCATTAGGATATTCAATATCTATAACATAGCAAAATGACCAATAGGTCAATCTATTCTGTATTGCTGCTGTCTTTTATGATCGCTGTATTGATTAAGTTATTAAAGGTTTGCAGCTGGTGTAATGTCAGGGATTATGGCAGCATAGTTGGCAGTAGGCTTCCGATTCAGGGGACCAATAAGAGAGGACGTTTGGAGTTGGGGTCCATTATCAACAACATATCTCATGTTATTGTTTCTAAATAAAAGGGGGATATGTTTTATTGTTTCTATTCCTACCGTGCTAAATGTAATGGTTTACTTTGCTGTGTCCGATAGACACAAGACATATTACCAATTGTGGCTAATAGGGTATTGTCGTTCTTGCAATAGGGAACTGGATCTCAATCTAATAATATAAATTCCTTTGACTTTAAGAATAACACACACACACTCACACACACACACACACACACACACACACACACACACACACACACACACACACACACACACACACACACACACACACACACACACACACACACACACACACAAAATGAATGCTAAACTAAACAAACACATCAGTAGTTTAACATAATGACTGATTCAAATCACAGCATTTGCATTAAGGAGACAAAGAAACAAACACAAACTAAAGAAATTAGCAGGAAGCAGCTTTGTTCCCCTATCACGAGTAATCCATGGATCATCACCTAGAATGTACCTCTGTACTCTTTAGTTTGGCTCCTAGGGCTGATTGGAGGGCCTACATCTTTCTGGTCCACCCTGCCCCATCTAACCATGTACCTCTAACTAATATACCTCTGTTTGTTGCTGGGATTGGGACCGGGGGTCTGGAATACTCTTTCCTGTAT
Source organism: Melanogrammus aeglefinus (assembly GCA_900291075.1). Classification (NCBI taxonomy): domain Eukaryota; kingdom Metazoa; phylum Chordata; class Actinopteri; order Gadiformes; family Gadidae; genus Melanogrammus; species Melanogrammus aeglefinus. Next base: position 116,629 of record OLKM01001547.1, read on the forward strand.
TGTCTTACAAATGTTTGTTTGTATTACTACTATGTATATAAATGATAGCACCCATTGCCCTCCTTACCATCCCTTGAAGGAGGGATCCCCAATCTGGGGTCCCACCTCAAGGTTTCTTCCTTGTTGTGAAAGAGTTTTGTCTTGCCCTTTGAGGGGCTAGGGTTAAGGGGGGTCATATATGTAGACCTGTGTGGCAGTGTGTGTCCTTTAGGTTACACAGCAGATGGTACCCTGGTGGTTCGGCACTATGGTGTAAGCAGTAACCACAGCGTTTCAGAATAAAAATACAATGCTGCACCACTAGCCTGAAGCGGTTAAGGCCAGTCTGAAATGTCCTACGGCACGGGTCGAGTGGTCCTTGAAGCCTCAAACTGCCTGTAAAGGGGTCAGTACCCTGCTGGTTACGAGGAACCAGCCCGTAAAGGGCTCAGTACCCTGCTGGTTACGAGGAACCAGCCCGTAAAGGGCTCAGTACCCTGCTGGTTATGAGGAACCAGCCCGTAAAGGGCTCAGTACCCTGCTGGTTACGAGGAACCAGCCCGTAAAGGGCTCAGTACCCTGCTGGTTACGAGGAACCAGCCCGTAAAGGGCTCAGTACCCTGCTGGTTACGAGGAACCAGCCCGTAAAGGGGTCAGTACCCTGCTGGTTACGAGGAACCAGCCCGTAAAGGGCTCAGTACCCTGCTGGTTATGAGGGACCAGCCCGTAAAGGGCTCAGTACCCAGCTGGTTACGAGGAACCAGCCTGCCGGTGGACTGGCTGACAGAGTGGGCTGGCTGGCCTTTCTGGCCAATAACATTGCACTGAACTTGAAAAAAAACTCTGCTTCAAGGTCATTCTGGCATTCATGTCATTTTGATCATTCTTGAAGCTAGAATGGTATTGAGGATGGCGTTCTTCCTCTGTCAGCAGGAAGGGATCTCAGACAGCGCCCAACAGCCGGCACAATGCTGGGGTCCACAGGGTGTGCCTCCTGTACATCAGTGGTCCCCGACTGACCACAGCTGGGCCACTTCATGGACATCCTTCATGCCTTTAGAGGACCACAAGAATAGTAATGAACACAATCCCTCAATGGAAATCTGACATGATGCAACACATTCAAATCAGGTCCAAAGTAATCACAGAGTTATCCCTTCGTGAGGTGACTTCATACCCACGCACGTCCATTCCAACTTAAACAAATTGCTGATTTGCATTCTGACTGGTTAAAATATAGAAAATTTGGATGCAGCATCATATCAGAGTAAGTAAAAGAGTATTGAATAGGACACAAGCATGATACAATAGCATTTATATTGAAGTGAAGTGGGGGTGTCCCTCCATAGCCTCCGGCCAGTTAGCCAATATAAGCCACCCTAACATTCTCGGCATAAGCTTGATATTTTCAGTGCCAATTTAGGGCTTAAAATACTGGAGTGTCATAAAAGGCCTTCCGTTGGTCCCCTGCTGATTCATACAAGACCAATCCAGGGTCAAAGCTCAACCTCAGCTGTGTTCCTTGCGGTTGCTAACTCTTATTTACTCCTATAGTTAAATAGTCAGATAGAGAGCGAGGGAGAAGGAGGGACACCTGATTCCACCAGGTCAGACATGGGCACCATGTGAGAGACAGGTAAAGAGAGACAGGTAGAGGAAGACAGGTAGAGAGAGATACAGGTAGAGGAAGAGAAAGGTTGAGGGGGATGCAGGTAGAGAAGGAGACAGGAAGAGGAAGCGAGGTAGAATGAGAGACAGATAGAGGAAGAGACAGGTAGAGGGAGAGACAGACAGAGATAGACAAGTAAAGGGAGAGACAGGTAGAGAGAGAGACAGGTAGAGGAAGAGAGGTAGAGGGAGAGACAGGTAGAATGAGGGATAGGTATATACTGTATATATACAGTATATATATATATATATATATATATATATATATATATATATATATATATATATATTATATATATTATATATATATATATATATATATATATATTATATATATATTATATATATATATATATATACTGTATATACATCCAAGTTATTTAGTCATTTACTAGGAAATAAGTTTGATCAAAGTAATCCGTTTTATGACCATAAAACATCGGCCTGCTCAGGATCCTTGCCCTGGTTGTAAGCAGATGTTTTTTAGGGATCTTGCTGGATGGAGGTCGGGACAAAGTGCAGAGGCTGTGCAGGTACACGTTTCAAACCTTTCCATAGAGGGTATAGCCCAGCTGAGTCCCACGCAGGAACCGCTCACAGGCCACCTTCCCCGGCCAAACATCTAGACCACCGTCCTCCAGTCGGCCCTCATGTCATGGAGGGCGACCTTCTACCAAGGCTGGCAACACGCTGCGACTCTGCTGCTCCCAGCGGCCTGAGGGAAAGGGGGGGGGGGGGGGGGGGGGGACAAAGGAGAGAAGGGAGAGAAGGAGGAAGAAGGAAGCAGCCAGGAGGGCCAGAGCCGTCAGACAATAACCTGGTTTAGTAAAAGGACTATTTGTGTTGCATTTGAGCGTCATTCTATTCATATTTCCTGTCTGACGATGTTAAATTAAACGTGCTCCAGTGTAAAGTCATTTCAAGGGTAGATGGTCAGGATCCAAGCCTCCCCACTTTCATCGTGTTTCTTCCTGAGTGTGTAAGGCTGAGGCCCTCAAGAGGGCCCCGTGTTCAACAGTGATGATCCACCGTTGATCGCTCTGATCACAGAGGAAGCCCTGCAGGGCTGTGACCCGGACAACGCATTGCATTTGTTCAAAGCTAATTTGTAGTCACCCAGTTTACACCAGTGCACAGTACTGTTCACGGTAGCCTGTGTGATCCGTAGTGAGGACCGCTGTGAGTCTGTTGCAGTTAGATCATCCTGGACGCTCTCCTGCTGTCTGTCCATCCATAATGTCCTCCTCCCCTCACCTCCTGCCCTCCATGGGCTTCACTGCCTGTTCTCGGCAGCCTTATAGTGAAGTGCAGGTGTGGAGCGCCCCCTTGTGTTGACGAAGCGCCCTGCAGCGGAGCAGAGGAATGTCCTGATCTCAGCAGAACGCTGAGGCCTTCCTCTGGGTTGATGACCACCCTAGATCCACTGCAGGTAGGGTCTGCTCTGACGCATATTAATCAGGCAGAGAACCAGGAATGTACTCTGCAAGCAAAATGAGATGAACAGGAAAAAAAATATTGAACTTCACTGAATTTCTACTTTCACAGGCATGAGTAATCAGATGCATTATTCACCCCCTTGTGTCAAACTACATCACAAAATAAGATCATTCACATTAATTCACATAAGTAGGACATTCTTAAAACCTCCCGTTCATTATACTACAGACTGCAGCATTGAGGGAAAAGTCACATGCATAAGAAGAAGTCGTTGATTTTTCACGATTTTATGATTAATGTCTGGGGCAACATTTCCATATTTTTTGGTTTCCGGTGTAGCTAGAAAATGGATTTCCTCTTGATATGGTTTATAGACAATGTCTCCGACCAGATTGTTTCACAAACCGGCAGCTGAAACTCTGCACTGCATTTGTTCTTCTATTTTTATTTCTAAGTGGAACATTTCTCCACAGAATAAAGCAACATTGTTTGCTTGTAGGTGTTTTAGGACCAGACGACATTCTGGCTCATCTCTATTAACAGATGTCTAAGATGATTTAAAGATAAATCATCATCAGAAGAAAACGATTGTGTCTGAGGCCGTTTCTCTCCACACAGAATTTCCCCTCTGAATGCAATCAGTAGCCTACCTGTGCAAAAATCCCCAAATCCTAAAAGAAAATTAAGTAATTCACAAGAGCCCTGCAGTCACATGAGTAGAAGTGACAACGCACAAGACAACTGAAAATATTGTGGATCAAGATGTATTTGAGTGGAAACCATTTGACAAGATAAGCTCTTGGATTGTGAAATGTTCCAGTGCATATCATTTTACAAAGCATGAGTTTCAAAGAGTTGTGGATCGGGATACACAGAATGTGAGTCGTCTTCTATTGGTTAAAAATAATAAAGTCAGATAAAAGCTTCCAAACATACATGCTAAAAGTTTGATTTATTGCATTGAAAGTAATAATTACAAGGCATATGGTAAAAAAAATGATAATACAAAGGAAACAGGACAATTTCAGCCTACTTCATCACGTTCAATTAGTGATGTGGTGGAACATTTGTTCATTTGGATTTAATGGACAATGTCATATTATATTACAGTATATGGTAAGAACATGGTAAAACCATGGAAACAAACAAGGCTTTGTTTTGCAGTAGTTTCCTTCTTATGATTAAATCATAGCAACATCTGGAAGAACCCTTTATTAAAGAAGATGTACCTTGATACCAGAGGAAAACCGTTGTAGGTTTTTACCAGCTGGAAGTATTGATGGGTTTTTTTCAAATTAAATAAACGGTTCAATATTTTCTGGGTTAAAATAACTCAACACATTATAAATAAATGGAACCATGAACAATAACTATTAAAGAAAAGTCCTTTATTTCTATATAGTACACAATTAAATTTGGACTTTTACCAAAGTAAACCTTGGATCACTACAATTGTAACTAGAATTGATAGGTGGAAGAGGAGGTGTTTATCATAATTGGTGGCCTACTTTCCTAAGGCGAACACAATGATCTATAAGTTATTAACAATCCTAAAACGCTCACAGCTGTACACACTATTTGATTGGTGATAGTGGATGTTTCTCTGTTTTGTCTCTAATTTACCCATGGTAATTAACCATTTATATATCATAAGTTATTCATACGTTTTTTTATTAATGGTTAAACATGAACCTTCCTGTAAAAAGAAGGATTACGTAACTAGACTAAATTTAAAACTATTTACAATTGACTGCTCTACTGTATAGGCATTGAATAACGATAAACGATATTTTAAATAACCAAACAATTTTTTTTTGGATCTGTAGCATCATGGTATAACTATTTTGAGACTATTTAAAACTGTTACAGGATAAACCAAGTTGATCATCTGCAATAGAAAGTGGAGGGCAGGATCCCCGACGCAGACCAAAGAGGACCTGCCCAGGCAGCAGGAGGCTGGAGCAGCACATCCCTCGCTGCTGGTGGGATTCTTCACTGATGAATAATGACGTCTTCTCTTGAGAGTTTCTCGTTTGGAGGCAGAAGACAGACTAATAGATTAGCATATTAGACTGACATTTAAAATGATGAACAAAATCTAGAAAACGCGTTGTCAAAATACTCAGCGATGTTCAAGGTGAATCATTTCTTGCATGAATATTATTTCTACGCCGATAGCTCCATCAATACGCTGCTACGATACAATACTTTTGAGAACACATCGGCCAGCTAAATATTTGATTGAATATTAGAGCATGATCATGGGAAAGTACAGGCAGCAAAGTTACCACGGATAAATTCAGTGAGACAATGGGTGAACAAGATTCTTATGGGGAAACGTTTGCATTGTGGGTAAGGCAATGCGCAGGTAACACAGGTAAGTGGGAGTGACCATAGTGGAGGGTTTAGGATTGGCGGGAGAGGATAAATGTACTGCAATACACTATGGGAGAAGTGGACATGTCTGCAAGTCTGCAAGCAAGGCTGCAAGGAATCGAAATAACATAGACGTCAGTCGATTGGCCTGGCCCTGGTATAAGACATAGTGGCTCCAATGGGAACGCAAATATGAACTATCTTAACCTCTCAGTTAGAGAGAGAAAGGGATGTATCTTAAGATACAGGGAAAATGTATGCAGTTCCTTTTATTGTGAATAGTAATTATATAAACAAGGTTAATGTAATTTGTATGTAACTATTATAATTATGAATGATATTTCCACGCCACTCAGGCAGAGTCCCACAGTGCATCCCATTGGCTGGGCACACAGAAGAGGAGACACCATCATCGGTTTTCCCGTCCATCCACAGCCACCGGCCAGCCAGCAAACGTAGACCGATCCACACCTCATCTGTCTGGGCCTCACGGACGATGCTCTGAGCATAAGCTGACTCTTCTTTGGTGTGAAAACGAAGAATATCAAACCATTTGTGCGCTTGAAGAACCCTGCAGTGGTCAAGAGCTTCCTTCCATGTCTAGTTCTCCTTTACTAAAACCAGGTTGTCCATCTGATAAACACATCTATGGGAACATGATGCACATTGCTCACCATACAACTTGCCCCATGATGCAGACAAACCTGTCCTCTGTGTCAGGTTCTGGAGATGCCCAGTTCATTGTATCATATGTCTGGTTGTTCACCCACTTCCACACATTCAGGTCCGTGCAGGTAGGCTGGGTTGCATCGGGATTAGTTAATTCAGCACAAAGGTGTTGTACCATTTCAAAGTCATCTTGATTTCTCATGATGGCTAAGTTCCCAATGGTTTGTAAACATTATCTATAGATCTGCAACTTCGCGAGGCTTCCTCCCAGGTCAACTGTTCAACTGACCTCCATTGACCCAATTTATAATGTTTATCTAGCAGAGAGGCGTCCACATGAGGGGGTTGGCTGAGGGGAAGTGAGAGAATGAAGAGAATCCGGTAGTTGGTAAATGGATTCCTCATGATTTCTCTCTGGATTCAAAGTGGAAAGGCCTGATCTCCTCTGATAACAGCTTCTTCTCCTGACAAGATCCACTGAATTTGTTCACTATTTACTCCTAACCTTAAAGAGTCTGAAAAGATTGAGGGAGGGAGGGGGAGAGGGAGGTTGTTAAAGTCATTGAATTTGAATGTATTTACCAGCAGGTAAAAATCACACACATTGAAACTTGTTTCATTTTTTTTTCTAATCTTGAGCTATGTGAAACAATTGTATGGACTTAATCCTAATATGACAATGACATGCCATCAGGAATCCACTGATATGATACTGATTCTTCCAGATCTGAAAGGCCTTGCCATGTCTTTACCACCGGCTCTGTGACCACGGCCATGCTGGTGACCCTGGCTCATCCTAGAGTTGCCATTTGAAAGATGGAGAAAGGATGCCACATGAGCAGGTTTACAAGTTGTAAACAGTAAATGAAATGCAAATTAAGAAATTATCTGAAGACCCCAGTGTAGGACTAGGGGTTGCATGCTAAAGTACACAACTTGTCGTTGTCAAAATAGAATAATTGTGCTCGTCTCAAATATGTTGTGTGCTTGGCTCGTCGTGCGCTCTTGTATTTCAGTGTCAACTTGACCGTCCGGAGGAGCTGTGGGTCTGAGGAGGACTTAATATTGGTGTAAATTAATTCATTATTATTCATATTGTAATCGTGGGTGTATTATGATATGTATGTTTTAAAGTTAGCAAGATATCAAATAGGACAGTATTGTCACTCTTATATGATTGCTGTATTTAATATGATTTAGTACTTAATAGTTTGCAACAGAGTACAGCTCGTATGAGGTCTTGGATTATGGCCGCACAGCAAAGGCCTCAGATGAGGGAACATCAGGTTTTAATCCAAGGCAATCATGTGATCATTCATCACATGATCTGTCAATCAGGTTCAATAAGGTATTCTTGTAAAAGGGAACTGGAATATTGATTGTGCTGTTTCCCAAATAACCAAAACAATTCCAATGATGTGTCTATTAATATCAAACAAAAGCGTTTGACCTTGAGAGTGACACCCACGCAAACAGATTCTAAATGCAAAATAAATGCAAAATAAAACAAACGCACATCATTGTTTGACATTATTAAAATACCTCCATTTGGATACAAGGGCAGATTGAGAGAAACTAACAAACACAAGCTAAACCAACGTATGGAGTGAGATAGAAATAAAGCAGGAGTGTTTCAACTCCAATAAATGGGTAAAAAGTGGTGCTGAAGATACTGGTTCACAATGTATATGAGGTGATGTTTTCCTCTTCCTGAATTGTACAGAAAGAGGATGTGTGGATGAGATG
>OLKM01001548.1:0-99312 GCA_900291075.1 Melanogrammus aeglefinus
TAAGCGTAACACTATAATTTTTTATTGACCAATATCAATAAAAGTAGGGAGTAACACTGTCGCTTTTTATCGAATAAAACATAAGGGGTAACACTTTCACTTTTTATTGCCCGATATCAAAATAAAACGTAAGGGGTAACACTGTCGTTTTATATTGCCCGATATCAAATAAAACATAAGGGGTAACACTGTCGTTTTTTATCAAAAAAAACATAAGGGGTAACACTGTCGTTTTTTATTAAACAAAACATAAGGGGTAACACTGTCGTTTTTTATTGCCCGTCATCAAATAAAAGTAAGTCGTTTTTTAACAAATAAAAATATGGGTTTTAGCTCAGGATGTAGGGCAGTTGTTACCTAACCAATAGGTTGCTAGTTCGATCCCCAGCTCCTCCTACCTGAGTGTTTGTGTGTCCCTGGTTATTGACAGCTTAACCCTAACTACCCTGATCGTAACTGTAGACCTTTATCAAATAAAATGTAAGGGGTAACACTGTCACTATTTATCTGTTGTTTTTTATTGCCCGACATCAAAAAAAACATAAGGGGTAACACTGTCTTTTTTTATGGCCCGTCATCAAATAAAACATAAGGGGTAACACTGTCGTTTTTTATCAAATAAAACATAAGGGGTTACACTGTCGTTTTTTATTGTCCGTCAACAAATAGATCGTAAGGGGTAACACTGTCGTTTTTATCAAATAAAACGTAAGGGGTAACACTGATGTTTTATATTGCCCGATATCAAAAAAACATAAGGGGAAACACTGTCGTTTTTGATCAAATAAAACATAAGGGGTAACACTGTTGTTTTTTATTGTCCGTCAACAAATAAAACGTAAGGGGTAACACTGTCGTTTTTTTTCATATCAAACAAAACGTAAGGGCGTAAAAAAAGTTGTTTTTTATCAAATAAATAAAATGGGTTTTAGCTCAGGAGGTTTAGAAGCAGTTGTCACCGTAACCAATAGGTTGGTAGTTCGATCCCCAGCTCATCCTAGCTGAGGGATTGTTTGTCCCTGACTATGCCACTTAACCCTAAAGTACCCTGAACCTTACTGTTGTCCTTTATCAAAGAAAAAACGTAAGGGGTAACACTGTCGCTTTTTATCTGTCTTTTTTTATTGCCCGACATCAAAAAAAACATAAGGGGTGACACCGTCGTTTTTTTATCGGCCGTGATCAAATAAAACATAAGGGTTAACACTGTCGTTTTGTATTGCCCGTCATCAAATAAAACGTAGGGGGTAACACTGTCGCTTTTTATCTGTCTTTTTTAATTGCCCCACATCAAAAAAAACATAAGGGGTAACACTGTCGCTTTTTATTAAACAAAACGTAAGGGGTAACACTGTCATTTTTTATTGCCCGATATCAAAAAAAAACATAAGTGGTAACACTGTCGTTTTTTATTGCCCGTCATCAAATAAAACGTAAGAGGTAACACTGTCGTTTTTTTATCGGCCGTGATCAAATAAAACATAAGGGGTAACACTGTCGTTTTTTTATCGGCCGTGATCAAATAAAACATAAGGGGTAACACTGTCGTTTTTGTATTGCCCGTCGTCAAATAAAACGTAAGTGGTAACACTGATGTTTTATATTGCCCAATTTTTAAAAAAACATAAGGGGTAACACTGTCGTTTTTGATCAAATAAAACATAAGGGGTAACACTGTCGTTTTTTATCAAATAAAACATAAGGGGTAACACTGTCGTTTTTTATTGCCCGTCATCAAAATAAAACATAAGGGGTAACACTGTTCGTTTTTTATTGCCCGATCATCAAATAAAACCATAAAGGGTAACACTGTCGTTTTTTATTGCCCGTCATCAGATAAAACGTAAGGGGTAACACTGTCGTTTTTTTATCGGCCGTGATCAAATAAAACATAAGGGGAAACACTGTCGTTTTTGATCAAATAAAACATAAGGGGTAACACTGTTGTTTTTTATTGTCCGTCAACAAAATAAAACGTAAGGGGTAACACTGTCGTTTTTTATCAAAACAAAACGTAAGGGGTAACACTTTCGTTTTTTATCAAACAAAACGTGAGGGGTAACACTGTTGTTTTTATTGCCCGTCATCAAATAAAACTTAAGGGGTAAGACTGTCGTTTTTTATCGAATTAGTAATTTGGTTTTAGCTCAGGCGGTAGAGCAGTTGTTACCTAACCAATAGGTTGCTTGTTCGATCCCCAGCACCTCCTAGCTGAGTGTTTGTGTGTCCCTGAGTATGACACTTAACCCTAACTACACTGGACCTAACTGTTGACTTTAATCAAGTAAAACGTAAGGGGTAACACTGTTGCTTTGTATTGCCGTCATCAAATAAAACGTAAGGGGTAACACTGATGTTTTATATTGCCCGATATCAAAAAAACATAAGGGGAAACACTGTCGTTTTTGATCAAATAAAACATAAGGGGTAACACTGTTGTTTTTTATTGTCCGTCAACAAATAAAACGTAAGGGGTAACACTGTCGTTTTTTATCAAACAAAACGTAAGGGGTAACACTGTCGTTTTTTATCAAACAAAACGTAAGGGGTAACACTGTTGTTTTTATTGCCCGTCATCAAATAAAACTTAAGGGGTAAGACTGTCGTTTTTTATCGAATTAGTAATTTGGGTTTTAGCTCAGGCGGTAGAGCAGTTGTTACCTAACCAATAGGTTGCTTGTTCGATCCCCAGCTCCTCCTAGCTGAGTGTTTGTGTGTCCCTGAGTATGACACTTAACCCTAACTACACTGGACCTAACTGTTGACTTTAATCAAGTAAAACGTAAGAGGTAACACTGTCGTTTTTTGTTAAACAAAACGTAAGGGGTAACACTGTCATTTTTCTATGGCCCGATATCAAAAAAAACATAAGGGGTAACACTGTCTTTTTTTATGGCCCGTCATCAAATAAAACGTAAGGGGTAAAACTGTCGTTTTTTATCAAATAAAACATAAGGGGTAACACTGTTGTATTTTATTGCCCATCATCAATTAAAACATAAGGGGTAACACTGTCGTTTTTTATCAAATAAAACATAAGGGGTAACACTGTTTTTTTTTATTGTCCGTCAACAAATAAATCGTAAGGGGTAACACTGTCGTTTTTATCAAATAAAACATAAGGGGTAACACTGTCGTTTTTTATTGCCCGTCATCAAATAAAACGTAAGGGGTAACACTGTCGTTTTATATTGCCCGATATCAAATAAAACATAAGGGGTAACACTGTCGTTTTTTATCAATCAAAACATAAGGGGTAACACTATAATTTTTTATTGACCAATATCAAATAAAACGTAGGGAGTAACACTGTCGCTTTTTATCGAATAAAACATAAGGGGTAACACTTTCACTTTTTATTGCCCGATATCAAATAAAACATAAGGGGTAACACTGTCGTTTTTTATCAAAAAAAACATAAGGGGTAACACTGTCGTTTTTTATTCCCGATATCAAAAAAAACATAAGGGGTAACACTGTCTCTTTTTTTATGGCCACGTCATAAATAACACGTCGTATAGCGGTCATCAATAAACTGTCGTTTTTTATCAAATAAAAAATAAGGGGTTAACACAGGATGTAGATTTATTGCCCATCATCAGTTGCTAATACGATCAACGGGTCACACTGTCGTGTTGTTTACCCAAATAGAAACATAAGGCGTAACTACCCTGTTTTTTTTTTATTGTCCGTAACAAATAAAATGTAAGGGGTAACACTGTCACTATTTATCTGTGTTTTATGCCGACATAAAAAACATAAGGGGTAACACTGTCGTTTTTTATTGCCCGTCATCAAATAAAACGTAAGGGGTAACACTGTCGTTTTATATTGCCCGATATCAAATAAAACATAAGGGGTAACACTGTTTTTTTTTATTGTCCGTCAACAAATAAATCGTAAGGGGCAACACTGATGTTTTATATTGCCCGATATCAACAAAACATAAGGGGAAACACTGTCGTTTTTGATCAAATAAAACATAAGGGGTAACACTGTTGTTTTTTATTGTCCGTCAACAAATAAAACGTAAGGGGTAACACTGTCGTTTTTTTTTGCCCGATATCAAATAAAACGTAAGGGGTAAAAATGTTGTTTTTTATCAAATAAATAAATGGGTTTTAGCTCAGGAGGTAGAGCAGTTGTCACCTTAACCAATAGGTTGGTAGTTCGATCCCCAGCTCATCCTAGCTGAGGGATTGTTTGTCCCTGACTATGCCACTTAACCCTAAGTACCCTGAACCTTACTGTTGTCCTTTATCAAAGAAAACGTAAGGGGTAACACTGTCGCTTTTTATCTGTCTTTTTTTATTGCCCGACATCAAAAAAAACATAAGGGGTGACACCGTCGTTTTTTTATCGGCCGTGATCAAATAAAACATAAGGGTTAACACTGTCGTTTTGTATTGCCCGTCATCAAATAAAACGTAGGGGGTAACACTGTCGCTTTTTATCTGTCTTTTTTAATTGCCCCTACATCAAAAAAAACATAAGGGGTAACACTGTCGTTTTTTATCTAAACAAAACGTAAGGGGTAACACTGTCATTTTTTATTGCCCGATATCAAAAAAAAACATAAGTGGTAACACTGTCGTTTTTTATTGCCCGTCATCAAATAAAACGTAAGAGGTAACACTGTCGTTTTTTTATCGGCCGTGATCAAATAAAACATAAGGGGTAACACTGTCGTTTTTTTATCGGCCGTGATCAAATAAAACATAAGGGGTAACACTGTCGTTTTGTATTGCCCGTCGTCAAATAAAACGTAAGGGGTAACACTGATGTTTTATATTGCCCAATTTTAAAAAAACATAAGGGGTAACACTGTCGTTTTTGATCAAATAAAACATAAGGGGTAACACTGTCGTTTTTTATCAAATAAAACATAAGGGGTAACACTGTCGTTTTTTATTGCCCGTCATCAAATAAAACATAAGGGGTAACACTGTCGTTTTTTATTGCCCGTCATCAAATAAAACATAAGGGGTAACACTGTCGTTTTTTATTGCCCGTCATCAAATAAAACGCAAGGGGTAACACTGTCGTTTTTTTATCGGCCGTGATCAAATAAAACATAAGGGGAAACACTGTCGTTTTTGATCAAATAAAACATAAGGGGTAACACTGTTGTTTTTTATTGTCCGTCAACAAATAAAACGTAAGGGGTAACACTGTCGTTTTTTATCAAACAAAACGTAAGGGGTAACACTTTCGTTTTTTATCAAACAAAAACGTAAGGGGTAACACTGTTGTTTTTATTGCCCGTCATCAAATAAAACTTAAGGGGTAAGACTGTCGTTTTTTATCGAATTAGTAATTTGGTTTTAGCTCAGGCGTATAGAGCAGTTTGTTACCTAACCAATAGGTTGCTTGTTCGATCCCCAGCACCTCCTAGCTGAGTGTGTTTGTGTGTCCCTGAGTATGACACTTAACCCTAACTACACTGGACCTAACTGTTGACTTTAATCAAGTAAAACGTAAGAGGTAACACTGTCGCTTTTCATCTGTCTTTTTTTATTGCCCGACATCAAAAAAAACATAAGGGGTAACACTGTCGTTTTTTATTGCCCGTCATCAAATAAAACGTAAGGGGTAACACTGTCGTTTTTTATCAAACTAAAACATAAGGGGTAACACTGTCGTTTTTTATTGCCCGGTCATCAAATTAAAACATAAAGGGGTAACGCTGTTGTTTTTTATGGCACGATATCAAAAAAACATATGGGGTAACACTGTCGTTTTTTATCGAATAAAACATAAGGGGTAACACTTTCACTTTTTATTGCCCGATATCAAAATAAAACGTAAGGGGTAACACTGTCGTTTTATATTGCCCGATATCAAATAAAACATAAGGGGTAACACTGTCGTTTTTTATCAATCAAAACATAAGGGGTAACACTATAATTTTTTATTGACCGATATCAAATAAAACGTAAGGGGTAACACTGTTGTATTTTATTGCCCGTCATCAAATACAACTTAAAGGGTAACACTGTTGTTTTTTGTTAAACAAAACGTAAGGGGTAACACTGTCATTTTTCTATGGCCCGATATCAAAAAAAAACATAAGTGGTAACACTGTCGTTTTTTATTGCCCGTCATCAAATAAAACGTAAGGGGTAAGATTGTCGTTTTTTAACAAATAAAAATTTGGGTTTTAGCTCAGGATGTAGAGCAGTTGTTACCTAACCAATAGGATGCTAGTTCGATCCCCAGCTCCTCCTACCTGAGTGTTTGTGTGTCCCTGAGCATGACACTTAACCCTAACTACCCTGATCGTAACTGTAGTCCTTTATCAAATAAAATGTAAGGGGTAACACTGTCGCTATTTATCTGTCGATTTTTATTGCCCGACATCAAAAAAAACATAAGGGGTAACACTGTCTTTTTTTATGGCCCGTCATCAAATAAAATGTAAGGGGTAACACTGTCGTTTTTTTATCAAATAAAACATAAGGGGTAACACTGTTGTATTTTATTGCCCGTCATCAATTAAAACATAAGGGGTAACACTGTTGTTTTTTATGGCCCGATATTAAAAAAAACATAAGGGGTAACACTGTCGTTTTTTATCAAATAAAACATAAGGGGTAACACTGTCGTTTTTTATTGTCCGTCAACAAATAAATCGTAAGGGGTAACACTGTCGTTTTTATCAAATAAAACGAAAGGGAAAAAAACGTTTGTTTTTTTTTAAATAAAGAAATGGGTTTTAGCTCAGGAGGTAGAGCAGTTGTCACCTTAACCAATAGGTTGCTCGTTCGATCCCCAGCTCATCCTAGCTGAGGGATTTTTTGTCCCTGTCTATGACACTTAACCCTAAGTACCCTGAACCTTACTGTTGTCTTTTATCAAATAAAACGTAAGGGGTAACACTGTCGCTTTTTGTCTCTCTTTTTTTATTGGCCCACATCAAAAAAAACATAAGGGGTAACACTGTTATTTTTATTGCCCGTCATCAATTAAAACATAAGGGGTAACACTGTCATTTTTTATCAAATAAAACATAAGGGGTAACACTATTGTTTTTTATTGCCCGTCATCAAATAAAACGTAAGGGGTAACACTGTCGTTTTATATTGTCCGTCAACAAATAAAACGTAAGGGGTAGCACTGTCGTTTTTTATCAAACAAAACATTAGGGGTAACACTGTCATTTTTTATTGCTCGATATAAAAATAAAACGTAAGGGGTAACACTGTTGTTTTATATTGCCCAATATCAAATAAAACATAAGGGGTAACACTGTCGTTTTATATTGTCCGTCAACAAATAAAACGTAAGGGGTAGCACTGTCGTTTTTTATCAAACAAAACATTAGGGGTAACACTGTCATTTTTTATTGCTCGATATAAAAATAAAACGTAAGGGGTAACACTGTTGTTTTATATTGCCCAATATCAAATAAAACATAAGGGGTAACACTGTCGTTTTTTATTGACCGTGATCAAATAAAACATAAGGGGTAACACTGTCGTTTTTTATCAAATAAATAATTGGGTTTTAGCTCAGGATGTGGAGCAGTTATAACCAATAGGTTGCTAGCTCGATCCCCAGCCCCTCCTAGCTGAGTGTTTGTGTGTTAAGTATGACACTTAACCCTAACTACCCTGAACCTAACTGTTGTTCTTTATCAAATAAAACGTAAGGGGTAACACTGTCGCTTTTATCTGTCTTTTTTTATTGCCCAACATCAAAAAAAACATAAGGAGTTACACTGTCGTTTTTTATTGCCCATCATCAAATAAAACATAAGGGATAACACTGTCGTTTTTTTATCGGCCCGTGATCAAATAAAATCATAAGGGGTAACACTGTCGTTTTGTATTGCCCGTCAACTAATTAAACGTAATGGGTAACACTGTCGTTTTTTATCAAATAAAACATAAGGGGTAACACTGTTGTATTTTATTGCCCGTCATCAAATAAAACATAAGGGGTAACACTGTTGTTTTTTGTTGCCCGTTATCAAATAAAACGTATGGGGTAACACTGTGGCTTTTTATCAAACAAAACGTAAGGGGTAACGCTGTCATTTTTTTATGGCCCGATATCAAAAAAAACATAAGGGGTCACACTGTCATTTTTTATCAAATAAAACATACGGGGTAACACTGTTGTTTTTTGTTGCCCGTTATCAAATTAAACGTAAGGGGTAACACTGTCGTTTTTTAACAAATAAAACATCAGGGGTAAAACTGTTGTTTTTTATTGTTTGTCAACAAATAAAACGTAAGGGGTAACACTGTCGTTTTATATCAAACAAAAAATAAGAGGTAACGTAACACTGTCATTTTTTATTGCCCGATATCAAAAAAAAACATAAGGGCTAACACTGTCGTTTTATATTGCCCAATATCCAATAAAACATGAGGGGTAACACTGTTGTTTTTTATTGCCCGTCATCAAATAAAACGTAAGGGGTAACACTGTCGTTTTTTATTGCCCGATATCAAAAAAAACATAAGGGTAACACTGTTGTTTTTCTATCTTACAAAACGTAAGGGGTAACACTGTCTTTTTTTTTTGCCCGATATCAAATAAATCATAAGGGGTAACACTGTTGTTTTTTATTGTCCGTCAACAAATAAATCGTAAGGGGTAACACTGTCGTTTTTTATCAAATAAAACATAAGGGGTAAAAATGTTTTTTTTTTTGTAAATAAAGAAATGGGTTTTAGCTCAGGAGGTAGAGCAGTTGTCACCTTAACCAAAAGGTCGGTAGTTCGATCCCCAGCTCATCCTTGCTGAGGGATTGTTTGTCCCTTTCTATGACACTTAACCCTAAGTACCCTGAACCTTACTGTTGTCTTTTATCAAATAAAACGTAAGGGGTAACACTGTCGCTTTTTATCTCTCTTTTTTTATTGGCCCACATCAAAAAAAACATTGACTGTTTTTATTGCCCGTCATCAATTAAAACATAAGGGGTAACACTGTCGTTTTTTATCAAATAAAACATAAAGGGTAACACTGTCGTTTTTTATTGCCCGTCATCAAATAAAACGCAAGGGGTAACATTTTCGTTTTTGATTGCATGTCAAACAGAACGTAAGAGGTAACACTGTCGTTTTTTTATCGGCCGTGATCAAATAAAACAGAAGGGGTAACACTGTCGTTTTTTTATCGGCCGTGATCAAATAAAACATAAGGGGTAACACTGTCGTTTTGTATTGCCCGTCATCAAATAAAACGTAAGGGGTAACACTGATGTTTTATATTGCCCAATTTTAAAAAAACATAAGGGGTAACACTGTCGTTTTTTATCAAATAAAACATAAGGGGTAACACTGTCGTTTTTTATTGTCCGTCATCAAATAAAACGCAAGGGGTAACACTGATGTTTTATATTGCCCAATTTTAAAAAAACATAAGGGGTAACACTGTCGTTTTTTATTGCCCGTCATCAAATAAAACATAAGGGGTAACACTGTCGTTTTTTATTGCCCGTCATCAAATAAAACGCAAGGGGTAACACTGATGTTTTATATTGCCCAATTTTAAAAAAAACATAAGGGGTAACACTGTCGTTTTTTATCAAATAAAACATAAGGGGTAACACTGTCGTTTTTCATCGGCCGTGATCAAATAAAACATAAGGGGTAACACTGTCGTTTTTTATCAAACAAAACGTAAGGGGTAACACTGTCATTTTTTATTGCCCGTCATCAAATAAAACTTAAGGGGTAAGACTGTCGTTTTTTATAGAATTAGTAATTGTGTTTTAGCTCAGGCGGTAGAGCAGTTGTTACCTAACCAATAGGTTGCTTGTTCGATCCCCAGCTCCTCCTAGCTGAGTGTTTGTGTGTCCCTGAGTATGACACTTAACCCTAACTACACTGGACCTAACCGTTGACTTTAATCAAGTAAAACGTAAGAGGTAACACTGTCGCTTTTCATCTGTCTTTTTTTATTGCCCGACATCAAAAAAACATAAGGGGTAACACTGTCGTTTTTTATGGCCCGTCATCAAATAAAACGTAAGGGGTAACACTGTCGTTTTTTATCAAATAAAACATAAGGGGTAACACTTTTGTATTTTATTGCCCGTCATCAATTAAAACATAAAGGGTAACGCTGTTGTTTTTTATGGCACGATATCAAAAAAACATATGGGGTAACACTGTCGTTTTTTATCGAATAAAACATAAGGGGTAACACTTTCACTTTTTATTGCCCGATATCAAAATAAAACGTAAGGGGTAACACTGTCGTTTTATATTGCCCGATATCAAATAAAACATAAGGGGTAACACTGTCGTTTTTTATCAATCAAAACATAAGGGGTAACACTATAATTTTTTATTGACCGATATCAAATAAAACGTAAGGGGTAACACTGTTGTATTTTATTGCCCGTCATCAAATAAAACTTAAAGGGTAACACTGTTGTTTTTTGTTAAACAAAACGTAAGGGGTAACACTGTCATTTTTCTATGGCCCGATATCAAAAAAAACACAAGGGGTATTACTGTCGTTTTCTATCAAATAAAACAGAAGGGGTAACACTGTCGTTTTTTATTGCCCGTCATCAAATAAAACATAAGGGGTAACACTGTCGTTTTTTTTTGCCCGATATCAAATAAAACGTAAGGGGTAAAAATGTTGTTTTTTATCAAATAAATAAATGGGTTTTAGCTCAGGAGGTAGAGCAGTTGTCACCTTAACCAATAGGTTGGTAGTTCGATCCCCAGCTCATCCTAGCTGAGGGATTGTTTGTCCCTGACTATGACACTTAACCCTAACTACCCTGAACCTTACTGTTGTCCTTTATCAAAGAAAACGTAAGGGGTAACACTGTCGCTTTTTATCTGTCTTTTTTTATTGCCCGACATCAAAAAAAACATAAGGGGTGACACCGTCGTTTTTTTATCGTCCGTGATCAAATAAAACATAAGGGTTAACACTGTCGTTTTGTATTGCCCGTCATCAAATAAAACGTAGGGGGTAACACTGTCGCTTTTTATCTGTCTTTTTTAATTGCCCCACATCAAAAAAAACAAAAGGGGTAACACTGTCGCTTTTTATTAAACAAAACGTAAGGGGTAACACTGTCATTTTTTATTGCCCGATATCAAAAAAAAACATAAGTGGTAACACTGTCGTTTTTTATTGCCTGTCATCAAATAAAACGTAAGGGGTAAGATTGTCGTTTTTTAACAAATAAAAATTTGGGTTTTAGCTCAGGATGTAGAGCAGTTGTTACCTAACCAATAGGATGCTAGTTCGATCCCCAGCTCCTCCTACCTGAGTGTTTGTGTGTCCCTGAGTATGACACTTAACCCTAACTACCCTGATCGTAACTGTAGTCCTTTATCAAATAAAATGTAAGGGGTAACACTGTCGCTATTTATCTGTCGATTTTTATTGCCCGACATCAAAAAAAACATAAGGGGTAACACTGTCTTTTTTTATGGCCCGTCATCAAATAAAATGTAAGGGGTAAAACTGTCGTTTTTTATCAAATAAAACATAAGGGGTAACACTGTTGTATTTTATTGCCCGTCATCAATTAAAACATAAGGGGTAACACTGTTGTTTTTTATGGCCCGATATTAAAAAAAAACATAAGGGGTAACACTGTCGTTTTTTATCAAATAAAACATAAGGGGTAACACTGTCGTTTTTTATTGTCCGTCAACAAATAAATCGTAAGGGGTAACACTGTCGTTTTTATCAAATAAAACGTAAGGGGTAAAAATGTTTTTTTTTTTTAAATAAAGAAATGGGTTTTAGCTCAGGAGGTAGAGCAGTTGTCACCTTAACCAATAGGTTGCTCGTTCGATCCCCAGCTCATCCTAGCTGAGGGATTTTTTGTCCCTGTCTATGACACTTAACCCTAAGTACCCTGAACCTTACTGTTGTCTTTTATCAAATAAAACGTAAGGGGTAACACTGTCGCTTTTTATCTCTCTATTTTTATTGGCCCACATCAAAAAAAACATAAGGGGTAACACAGTTATTTTTATTGCCCGTCATCAATTAAAACATAAGGGGTAACACTGTCGTTTTTTATCAAATAAAACATAAGGGGTAACACAGTTATTTTTATTGCCCGTCATCAATTAAAACATAAGGGGTAACACTGTCGTTTTTTATCAAATAAAACATAAGGGGTAACACTGTCGTTTTTTATTGCCCGTCATCAAATAAAACGTAAGGGGTAACACTGTCGTTTTATATTGTCCGTCAACAAATAAAACGTAAGGGGTAGCACTGTCGTTTTTTATCAAACAAAACATAAGGGGTAACACTGTCATTTTTTATTGCTCGATATAAAAATAAAACGTAAGGGGTAACACTGTTGTTTTATATTGCCCAATATCAAATAAAACATAAGGGGTAACACTGTCGTTTTTTATTGACCGTGATCAAATAAAACATAAGGGGTAACACTGTCGTTTTTTATCAAATAAATAATTGGGTTTTAGCTCAGGATGTGGAGCAGTTATAACCAATAGGTTGCTAGCTCGATCCCCAGCCCCTCCTAGCTGAGTGTTTGTGTGTTCAGGATGTGTGAACAGTTATAACCTTAATTCAGCGCGTTGTAGACCCCTGCGTTGGTGAGTGTGTTGCGACACCCCATAAGCGCCACACACGTACACGTACCGGTGGGGCGGGTTTGTAAGAGGCTGGGAGGGAATCATCACAGTATACCCACTAGAATAAAATAGACTACCCCACTGGTAGTCTTTATCAAATAAAACGTAAGGGGTAACACTGTCGCTTTTTATCTGTCTTTTTTTATTGCCCAACATCAAAAAAAACATAAGGAGTTACACTGTCGTTTTTTATTGCCCATCATCAAATAAAACATAAGGGGTAACACTGTCGTTTTTTTATCGGCCGTGATCAAATAAATCATAAGGGGTAACACTGTCGTTTTGTATTGCCCGTCAACTAATTAAACGTAATGGGTAACACTGTCGTTTTTTATCAAATAAAACATAAGCGGTAACACTGTTGTATTTTATTGCCCGTCATCAAATAAAACATAAGGGGTAACACTGTTGTTTTTTGTTGCCCGTTATCAAATAAAACGTATGGGGTAACACTGTGGCTTTTTATCAAACAAAACGTAAGGGGTAACGCTGTCATTTTTTTATGGCCCGATATCAAAAAAAACATAAGGGGTCACACTGTCATTTTTTATCAAATAAAACATACGGGGTAACACTGTTGTTTTTTGTTGCCCGTTATCAAATTAAACGTAAGGGGTAACACTGTCGTTTTTTAACAAATAAAACATCAGGGGTAAAACTGTTGTTTTTTATTGTTTGTCAACAAATAAAACGTAAGGGGTAACACTGTCGTTTTATATCAAACAAAACGTAAGAGGTACCGTAACACTGTCATTTTTTATTGCCCGATATCAAAAAAAAAAACATAAGGGGTAACACTGTTGTTTTATATTGCCCAATATCCAATAAAACATGAGGGGTAACATTGTTGTTTTTTATTGCCCGTCATCAAATAAAACGTAAGTGGTAACACTGTCATTTTTTTTTGCCCGATATCAAATAAAACATAAGGGTAACACTGTTGTTTTTCTATCTTACAAAACGTAAGTGGTAACACTGTCATTTTTTTTTGACAGATATCAAATAAAACATAAGGGGTAACACTGTCGTTTTTTATTGCCCATCATCAGATAAAACATAAGGGGTAACACTGTCCTTTTTTATTGCCCAATATCAAATAAAACGGGGTAACAAGGGGTAACACCATAAGGGGTAACACCAGTGGTGAAGCGAAGCTGCCCCTGCATCTCTGCACGTTAGCTGGCGGGCCGAGACCCTCCTTCTCGCGCTATGATTAGCAGCCCACACAGATTGAAAGTTAAACGCGGGAACAATTGTCATAACAATGGATACAGTTAAACCAACAGTTAAAACAACTGGATACAACGATAAAAAACATAACACAAACACTTAAAGAGTCCCAGGCTACATGCTACAATAACATTTAACTACAATTTACAATTTGAAAAGCAAACTACACTATTTCAGTGTTTAAGTTAGTTTTAAGCCTGGCCCAAAATCTACTGCTGCCACTTAAATTGACCTTGCAGCTGCAGATGCCACTACTAGAGCTACGGAGACAAGCAAAGACACAACAGAAAACTGTCCTCCCATATTAAGTCCTCCCACATTAAGGTGTAAACCACGTAACAAGTAGTCAACAGAAGACAATGTTTTAATCCCACTTAATCCCCTTGTTACTTTTAGATTATGTTACTTTTAGCCTTTCGGGCTGGGTGTCAGGCTAGGGAATTTAAAAACAGGCATCCCCAGCTCCTCCTACCTGAGTGTTTGTGTGTCCCTGAGTATGACACTTAACCCTAACTACCCTGATCGTAACTGTAGTCCTTTATCAAATAAAATGTAAGGGGTAACACTGTCGCTATTTATCTGTCGATTTTTATTGCCCGACATCAAAAAAAACATAAGGGGTAACACTGTCCTTTTTTTATGGCCCGTCATCAAATAAAATGTAAGGGGTAAAAGCTGTTGATTTATATCAAAGAATAAAACATAAAGTGGTAACCACTGTTTGTATTTTATTGCCCGTCATCAATCGTAAAAACCTAAAGGGGTTAACACTGGTTGTTTTTTATGGCTCGATATTAAACAAAAACATAAGGGTGGTAACACTGTCGTTTTTTTATCAAATGACAAACCATAAGCGGTAACACTGTCGTTTTTTATTGTCCGGCTAGTGGCAACAAATAAATCATCAGCAGTAAACCACTCGTAGTAATAAAATAGACTACACGTAAGCTGGGTAAAAAATGTTAATTCTTTTTTTTAAGATAAACGAAATGGGTTTTAGCTCAGGAGGTAGAGGCAAATTGTTCACCGTTAAACCAATATGGGTTTGCTCGTTCGATCCCAAGCTCATCGTTGCCGTTGAAGGAGTGGTTTCCAAAGCTCTCGTCCGCATAATGGTTTGTAACAAGCAGCCACAGTGGCTCTGTGTGCTGAGGATGGACTCCCTGCAGACTCACAGGAACAACAGTTCAGATTCTTTCTCCTTTCCTTTCTCTCCTTCCCCCGGGTTCATTCCATGTGGTCAAATGTGGGGGGGAAATGAGTTGAATGATGACTACATGAAATAAATACGCACTGAAATACTAAAATACAGCTAATGGCCGGGGTTAGGGGGTGATGATATCTCTCCCAGTTAGCTTAATCTGGAGGCAGATATAAGTATTCCTTATTTCCATTTGGCAGCCGCAGCAGTTACACAACCATAGACTCTCTCTATATGATGAGTATTGTTCTTCATAGAGGATATGAATAGATAAAGAGTGCACTCTAATACAAAAATAATAATGCAACACACAAAGAAATAAAGGGTGTGTGTGTGTGCTGCCCTCTGTCTTCACCCAGACTGTTGACGTACAGCGGGTACACTGTGCATTTTTATCTGCTCGATATAAAAATAAAAACGTAAAGGGGTAACACTAGTTGTTTATATGGACACAATATCAAATAAACATAAGGTGGTAACACTGTCGTTTTTTTATTGACCGTGATCAAAATAAAACATAAGGGGTTAACCACTGTCGTTTTTTATCAAATAAATAAATTGGGTTTAGCTCAGGATGTGAAGGCAGTTATAACATAGACATTGCTAGCTCGATCCCCAGCGCTCTCCTAGCTGAGTGTTTGTGTTGTTGAGTATGACCACTTTAACCTAACTCAACTGAAACCTAACTGTGGTTCTTTATCAAATAAACCGTAAGCGGGTAACTACTGTCGCTTTTTATTCTGTCCGGGGAATTTGAAAAAAAACAACACACAGGAAACAAAAAGAGCATTAATGTTGAAGTGACCATAACATTACGCTTGCCATATACTGCGAAATCGCCGAATAACGCCCCGCATAGGAGTTTAGTTCCTGGACCAAAAAACTGCCACCAAATGGGAACCACAACGTACGACAACACCAGTGAACCACTAGCGGTCCTCGAACCTGTTTGGATATTTCCAGTTTCCACCGCCCTGTAAAACCAGAGTCTACCACATTAAAGCAACAGTCCGTCGCTTCTTGGACATTATAACAGCTATATTGCCCAGAGTTCATAGCTTGCTAAATGCGTTGCAATTCACTTTACAATGCAGGTATAAACTGCATAATATTCTCTTGCTAGACTTAACCCCTGAAAAAAGTTTGTCCTTCCCCGTACTTCATCGTACTGACCATAGCGGCCATATCCCTTCATCTCCCATACAACAACAATCCATCTAATAGACAAAGAGCGTTCACTTTCGTCTTAACCAAACAGTTAAATCCTAAAACTACACCACCATAATCCCTGTACCTGTTCAATAGGCACCAACACTAGAGTTCAATGACGACTATTGACCACCCAACAGGCCACATCTCTAATACAATGTGTTTAATCCCCTTACATGGCTGAGACAAGGGCTCTGGCTATCCTTATAATGTGTCCCCTATCGTACATTGCACGCTACAGTCTTATTATTGACATTAGGTTTATAAGGCCTCTTTGATTGTGAGAAATCATTCTTAATAAAAATCCTTTCTAGAATGGCAAACTACCCCCTGTTTACGAGATGGTGACACTCTCCATGAGTTATGGGTTTGTCAGTGCATGCGATCCACTCAATCTCCAAATACCTTACACTTCCATCCTTCCGAAGCCCAAATTATAGATTGGTGGCTTACATGGACCACCGCAGGACGAAAGCCAGACATGCCAACCTCAAAGTACCTGCTAACGCCTGTAAACATATACATGTGGAGTCTTTAGACTTGAATCAAAATGCTCTGAAAATGACAACATAGGCCACAATGAAAAATACACATTATAAATTACAATATTATCCGTTATATGATAAAAGTTAAATTCCACATGCCCACTTTCAAATACTAGTTGTTTTTTACAGTCTCTTAAATTGCCAGGAGCACTCACCAGATACTATCCATTTTGGCGATCGCTTTCAGAATTCAGAAGCAAGGTGAGGTTAGAGTTAAGAGTCTAAGTTCAACGAGCTGTACACTTGCCAGCAGCATCCACACCCACAACCGCGTACCCTGCCGCCGGTTAGAGGGCCGCTAGTCGAGGCACGTCCGAAGATCCCATAAAAATGACCCAAAGAATACACCATTCACACCATCAATAGCATTGCAACGCGGCTTTTCAATCTGAACACATCATATTGAATGTCAAAACGCGTTAGAATGCACACCTTAAGGATGTTTATGCGCACTCCAACATAAACCTGATGCAGCTCACAGAGCCATTCCGTGGAGCATATCCGCCAATTTGCCAAAAATTAAAATTGGCACGTTTTTTAGTTTCACGCCTAGTTTTGCGATGAAAGTGCTTATAATGACCAACACAGATGAAAGACCATACCGACCCTGGGGGAAAGTTCTTACCAAAAACTGGACTCATACACCACCCTGACACAACCTCAATTAAGAACATTTGTCATTTTTCTTAAACCCCATCGCAATGTTTTTTGTTTGCTGCCCTATGACATCCCCAGGACACACTTTGCTAAATCGATTCCCATTAATCAAATGGAAACCAATCTCAATTCATTTGAGTTCTGAGGTCAGACTCCGCTGGACTGGGAGGCGTCAGTGAAAGCAGATTCCAGAGCAATCAAACATGGCTGCAATAAAATTTCCTCATGTGTTAACCCGGTTCTGCGCCGTCTCACCGGTGTTCACTTTTTTCCAGTGTTTTTGCATATGTTGTGTGGGAAAGTGTGTGGAGTATGGCTTGGTTTAAGCACGCCTCTTAGCCTTAGGTATGCAACCCTTTTTGGTAGCTATTGGTAACCCGTTTTTTATTTTGTTTATGGCATGATAGTAGATAGTATGTACGGTAAATGTTAGGTGCAATTGGCAAGTCCAGTACGTACTTACATCTAAAAGGTGGAGCCCAATGTTACAGGGCAGCCCATGGTTCCTTCTGTGGACAGGATTTGGCACCGGCCTCTTCAGGACTTGATTCGCCACCAATTTCCTGAGATCCAGCCAGTCCTCTCGTAAATCTAGCAGAACTTTCAGGCGCGTTATTAGTGCAGACCTGGATGGAACCAACACCTGAAGCGACTTGTACTGTTTTCTACTAATTGTCACAGTTGGATGAGGCTGTATTTCTACTGGTCAGTCTACATGTTGTTTGTTTGAAAGCTATTATGGGAGACTGTTCCTTTGTTTACATTTTAGGCCCAGATTGTGTTCACCCATTCGTGCTGCATAGATTCCCCACCTCAATAACAGGATGGATTCTTCAAAAAGCTTCTGCCATCCCCGACTTTACGGTATTAATCTTGAAGTCTGGGTTTTGGAGGACTTAGTTTCACACCCCGATATTCTCCACCCAGTTAACTCTGCCCGCCGAATAAATGAACCCATACATTCAAACCCCAATCAACCTCTAGTTGCAAGAGGACATTCAAACTCCAGAGGTGGTCAAACCTTCGTTGCTGTCCGATGTCGTCCCTGATGTCATGATTGGTTTAGTTCAGGGAGTAACAGGAGGTCGGTCCTCAGCTGACTCCTTCCTACATGCCCTGCGCGTTGACTAAATCTACAATACATTTCGATTGCCTGAATTGCCATCCAGAGAACCAGCGGGTCACATCCTGTAGAGCCCAGCGGGTCATCTATCTCGCTTAGAGCCCAGTGAAGGTCACAATCCTGTAGAGCCCAGCAGCGATCACATCCTTTAGAAGCCCTGTGGTCATCCTGGTATAGCCCAGTGGTCACAAATTCCCTGTAGAGCCCAGTGGGTCGCATCCTGTAGAGCCCAGAGTCGGTCACATCCTGTAGAGCCCAGAGCGGTTCACATCCTGTAGAGCCCAGCGGGTCACATCCTGTAGAGCCCAGAGTGGGTCACATCCTGTAGAGCCCAGAGCGGGTCATATCCTGTAGAGCCCAGAGTTGGTCACATTCTGTAGAGCGCAGCCCAGACGGCGTTCATATCCCTGAGAGCCCAGAGTTAGGTCAATATTCTGTAGAGCGCAAAGCGGGTCACATCCTGTAGAGCCCAGTGGATGTCACATTCCTGTAGATATCAGAGCCGGTCCACTCCATGTAGAGTCCAGAGAACGGGTTCACATCCTGTAGAGCCCCAGTGGGTCACATCTCCTTGTAGAGCCACAGAGGTGGGGTCGCATCCTGTAGAGCCAGTAGCGTCGCATCCTGTAGACGCTCAGAGTGGGGTCACATCCTGTAGAGCCCAAAGCGGCCACATTCCTGTAAGAGCCCAGTGCGGTCACATCCTGTTAGAGCCCAGCGGAGTCACATACTGTAAGACCCAGTCAGGTCACATCCTGTAGAAGCCCAGAGTAGGGTCAACAGTCCCGGTAGACCCAGAGCAGGTTCACTTCCTGTAGAGCCCAGCGAGTCACATCCTGTAGAGCCCAGATTGGGTCACATCCTGTAGAGCCCAGAGTGGGTCACATCCTGTAGAGCCCAGCGAGTCACATACTGTAGGGCCCAGCGGGTCACATCCTGTAGAGACCATGGGTCACATCCTGTAATACCAGGCGCGGGTCACATCCTGTAGAACCCAGTGGGTCACATCCTGTAGAACCCAACGGGTCACATCCTGTAGAGCCCAGTGGGGAGCACATCCTGTGCGCGGGTCACATCCTGTCGTGTCCACCTGTCTCTACACCAATGAGCAGCAGGCGTTCACCGTGTTCTCTAGGGAGATCCAGCTGGCATCCAGCATGTTCACGCCACTTAAAGGATTACCCATACCCGCGAGTGCATTTGCTCGCAGACAGACACACAAAAACGGCCACCATTTACGCAGCAGGAGAGGAGCTCGCTCCCAGTCCAAAGAGGCTCACAAGAGAAGCTTGTTTAGTCAGCCCATGCCTCCGGTCTGCTCTGCTAGCGATTGTGCTTTTTGTTTTGATAAAGACCCGTGAGACATCCAAGGGATAGAGGGGCCGTGGCAGAAATGGGTCAAGGCCGCCCAAACACACACACACACACACGTACACACACGCACGCCACACACACACACACACACACACACACACACACACACACACACACTATTCACTTGCACACCACACAACACACACACACACACACACACACACACACACACACACACACACACACACTGTTCATTTTGCCGGCCTTTTGCCATTGAGTGAGACAGTGGCAGTGAGAAGATGGAAGTGCAAACACTGTAGGCCTACCTTTAAACTCATCATCAGCCTTACTTTCTCCCTTTCAGTTACATGTACGGCCATTCTCATTAACTAGTGTTTACGTTACGTCCTAACGCCATCCTGCGCCTTAATTCAGTCGCCACCTAGGTTGAGCTGACTTGCCCCCTTGAAATGGCTTGGTTAGGCTAAACTATAGACATATATTACAAAGATTCCAACAAAATAAAGCCCCATACACTCTACTGAACCACATCTGAAATATAGGCCGATAGTAGGCTCGTCCAACAAAAACACTTTACAAATTTGTTTTAAGAAATCAGAAGTTTTAAGAACATATAGATATGAACAAATTATAAATAAACGGATTAGAAGGCCTGGCTGGGGGCTAATAAAGTAAGCCTAAAAATGGTGTGGGTTTTTTTATACATACATATTTTCTTATAGCCTATAATCAATCTTATATTTTGTGTTCAGAAATTTGGATAGCTATAGAGTGGTGAGGAAAAGTCAAAATTCCCATTTTGCAACCAAACAATGAAATACGGGCTTAACCTATTTCATTGTGAATTTATATTAGAAAGGAGGCATTTGACGGTGCCCTTGCGTTCAGCAGAGTCGTTGATGTCATTTGTGTGAATGTCCGAGCTTCCTTGCTCGTGTTACTCCCAATCAACAATAAGAGCCAAATGATTGGCCAATGGTCAGTTGAGAAGTGAACACGAGCAGACCTACCGGTCTGGAGGCTAACACTCTGATGTCAGAATGACGTTCAAAAGAGCAGGTATGGTACCCATCATGCACTGCGGCAAATTAGACACACATACATTTATTTTATTAAGTACTAAAGGCAGCAACGTAGCCCATAGCTCCGCCCTCATGCCACACCTTTTTGCAGGTGTGTTGAATCAGAAGGCGTCCATTCTTAGGCAGGCCTCAAACATGTGTGCCAGCCAGTGGAACATTTATTAAAGCAAAAAAGAAACATGGAAAGGAGTTTTAATAGTAGTTATAAATACAGCAAAATAAAATCTGTAAAAATCAAATAGAACTTTCTCCATGCTTGCATGGAAAAAATTGTATACATCTCTTTATACATCTCAACAAGTGTCTGGGATTTTAACTCTCCAGCTTTGCAAAACGTCATAATTGAATCAACCAAGTCTCACAACAGGCTAAAACGGTCCTGGAAATGTTGCAGGTTCAATCTGTCATCATAGATGTGTTATTTGTCCTTTGAGTTGGAATGAAACCTTTCTGGTTTTAAAAAATGTTAATCTCGGAAAATTCATATAAGGTGATTTAAAATGCCCCCTTTATGTACGCGGCCCGTTAACGGAGGGAAGTGGGCTTGTGCTTTCCTTGCAAGTCTTACGTTTCGTATCAGAAACTCTATCTCCAGACAGCAGCGCGGGCGCTCTGATTCGGTCCCGTGAGCTCCCACACCACATTGCTGGTGTCACTCGAGCCCCAGGCCCAGCTGCTGGCACATGATTGGGTGAGCCACTCAATCACAGGGATTAACGTTACTTTCGGCAGATGATATTGCGTTTATTTGAATCCAAAACAATCGCACAGGATATGAGGAAGGAATTACACATGAAAACGACAACAAAAAGTGGTGACAACCTGGCTCAACACATTGAATGACCTGAATGTGACATGATTATCCTAGACTGCAATCTATGATCTGTGCCATCCCAGATGTTCAATGACTACAGAGGATTAGTCATTCTGAGAAACTAAGACATCTCTTAACTGTAGTCTGAACTTGTTTATTATTCTCAGTAGAACTTGGCTAGGAAAAGATGTGTTTTCTTAAGCGGTTTATGGATTATTGCTGAGCTGTTGACAACACAGTATATGAGCATGAAACCCGGCATGCTATTCAACTTTGGTAGTGCCTGCAATCTGCACGCACGCGTCACTGCCCGTGCGAGAAGGAAAGCGCATAATATCACACCAATGCCAGTAACTTCCCTTCAAGTTCAATAGGTTCAAATATCAGGGTGTCATGTGATGAAGAGATGAAATAAACACACTCTCTACGTCAATGGTCTGACTCAGGCTGTAATTAAAGGCCTGACAGGCTTTAGGAATATGGAAAAACTCTCCCCTGGCCTCCACATTGTGGCTCTAATATGTAGAACACAATGGTCAACATGGTAGGCTATATGAGCAAGCACACACTTTAAATGAAGCTCCCTCCCCCAGTTACTCTCCAACAACAGAATCCAAACAACCAGTTGATCTTAATATCAGTCCTTTATTAATGTTAAGTAAACGTGTGTTCTTGCTTTGTTAAATGTTCTCACACACATTCTCAACACACATTCTTGTGTAGTTGGTTCCTCCCAAGAAGTGGTGATGTTTGAGACAGGTGCTGTCTATCTCACAACAGTTGCTGCCTTTAACCAAAAGTTTGTGTCTTCTCTGTGACATTTGAAGAGTGTTGTGAGGACTTAAGTACGACTAAGAAGCTCCTCAGTAGCCCACCTGACATCAAAGACGTCCCAGGAGGCAGTGGGAGGCTTGTGCACCCAAATAAACTACAGACAGATTGTACTTGCATCACAATACACTGACATGTCCTAGACTTTGAACAGACAGGGAGTGTGTGTGTGTGTGTGTGTGTGTTTGTGTCTACACACAAACACACACACACACACACACACACACACACATCCGGCGTCCTACTCTTTTCATCAGTGTTTTGCGTTATTCTCTAGTACAGTGTCCATGGAGAATTACGACAAGGCAACACGTTCACCTACAGGTGTGTGTGTGTGTGTGTGTGTGTGTGTGTGTGGTGGTGTGTGTGTGTGTGTGGTGTGTGTGTTGTGTGTGTGTGTGTGTGTGTGTGTGTGTGTGTGTGTGTGGGGGTGATTAATTGACATTTTTCATAATTTTGCTCGTTCATTTGAAAACTGTTGACCTTCACTCTTTTTTGCCCATAATCACCCAAATCCCACGTTTATTTGGTTAGGGTTGTTTCTTTTGTTAATTACAGTGTACTTCTTGCCAAATTGCAGCTCTCATTGCGGTCCTCTTGTGCGTTGGTGGTCCCGTATTGGGCACCACTGTGGGATGATGTGGGTGTGTTGTTTGTGTGTGTCTCTCTCTCTCTCTCTCTCTCTCTCTCTCTCTCTCTCTCTCTCTCTCTCTCTCTCTCTCTCTCTCTCTCTCTCTCTCTCTCTGGCTCTCTCTCTCTCTCTGGCTCTCTCTCTCTCTCTCTCTGGCTCTCTCTCTCTCTCTCTCTCTCTCTCTCTCTCTCTCTGCTCTCTCTCTCCTCTCTCTCTCTCTCTCTCTCTGCTCTCTCTCTCTCTCTCTCGCTCTCTCTCTGGCTCTCTCTCTCTCTCTCTCTCTCCTCTCTCTCTCTGTCTCTCTCCTCTCGCTCTCTCTCTCTCCTCTGCCACTCTCCCCCTCCCCTCTCTCCTCTCTCTCTCTGCTCTTCTCTCTCTCTGTCTCCTCTCTCTCTCTCCTCCTCTCTCCTCTCTCTCTCTCCTCTCCTCTCCCCTCTCTCTCCTCTCTCCTCTCTCTCTCCTCTCTCTCTCCCTCTCTCTCTCTCCTCTCTCTCTCTCTCTCTCTCTCTCTCTCTCTCTCTCTCTCTCTCTCTTCTTCCCTCTCCTCTTCTCTCCCCTCCTCTCTCTCTCTCTCTCTCTCTCTCTCTCTCTCTCTCTCTCCCTCTAATTGGTCGGCTCAGAGGAGGAAGTTCAGCAAGAAGTCCGAGTCAGACGAACCCGCTTGACCCCCCCCACACACACACACACACACACACACACACACACACACACACACACACACACACACACACACACACACACACACACACACACACACACACACACACAGCATCCCTAACACTCCAATGCCCACGAGGCACAAGTCAGAACTTGTCTCGGAGCTGTCCTTAATGGTAGGGAGTGAGATTAACATTGTTCGTGAGCACAACTCAATATGTGTGGATGTAGATGTTGTCGTTGCCATAGCTTTAAACGTTCAAACATTTCTGAAGGGTGACTATCAAAGCAGATATACAGAGGTGTGCTTGGAATTTCCCGACCACACCCAAAACACTGAAAATCAAATTGTTCCAATGGGAGGTAATTTAACTGTCATGGAACACGAGACAACGATATCAGACATTCACCTTTATTTCATTTTTTCATTATTCGCTCTTTGACATAGAAAACGCAGGAGCTTGCCCTCAAAAGTAATGAAAAAGCACAATAGATTACAAAAAAACAAGGAAAGTGGTTATGTTTTCAGTAAGTGAAAATACAAATCGAAGATATTGTTTTTGTACAAAATGAAGAGCGGTGACTGTTCTGTCCAACAGGACGGTGGTGTGGCTTTACTTTCCAACCTTAGACAGGGTCAGGAACCCTTTCGTCTAAGGTTTTCATTCATACACCTTTGGTCCAGTTGAAGCAAAACATATCAACCGGTTGGTTTAGCAGCGACGCCTGGTGAGGCACAGTATGACTAACCCTAACCACTGACTGACTAACCCTAACCACTGATTTAAGAACCCCTTCAGCGACACCCTAATCCTCATCATTCAGACTGGCTCCTTGAACAGATCACCAAACTAATTGTGAGTTTGCTGCCAAATGCAGGTCAAGTGATGTTCACGGGGCAGAAGCCAAATTGGGACGATTGATAATAATAGGATTCAAACCATGTGAATAATATGGCGTAATAAAAATAGAACCACATTTATTTCCATAATTTACCATGACAACCCTGGGATCGTAGCAAAACAGTGAAACAAGTCTAATGCGTCGGCCATCTTTTGAAAATCTCTTGACATTTATCAGTTCTTGAAAGACGTAATAGATTTTTTTGTTTGCTTGAAAACAAAAAGTTCATAAAAGATGCAAATGCATCATCACAGTAAGTCTTGAGGCTGCAGTTGTGCTCAGAGAAGGCTACTTTAACCACTTTCTTTACAGCTAAAATATGCCGAAATGAATGCCCAAACAACATTTCAGGAACATAACATAATATGTAACCGAACCTAACATAATCAGACACCATTGTTATTACACACTGGACGAATACATGAGTCTGGAAAATACTGTTAATATGCTGTGTCTGGTCGGACTCTGTGTCGGCACTAAATAGTCATGGATGTACACTGTGTTTAACTCAAAATATAATCTGCTCTTATGGAAACATCTGCATTGTCTCCCTTGTCCTTCATGACTCAAGCCCCCACCACCACCCCTTGCCTTCTTCAAGAAATTGCCAGCAATTTAAAGTTGCTTTCTCAGCTGCCCCAGAAGCGATTTAGTGGCCGTTATTGTCACATGAACGTTCTTACCTACTCTTTGTTAAACCAAACTGAAAAGTAGGGTTATTATTGTTTATTATGGTAATGTAGTGTTGTTTAAAGATAGTTGTGAAGCTTGCGTTAAAACTGAACCAAAGTCACATGTAAGTGTGTCATCCAAACGTGCATTCCATCAACACACTGACACAACGACCTCTAAAGCGTCCTGGGATGGATCCGAGACGCTCCTGAATGGCATCCTACTATGACAAGAGACTCACATAATCACACCATCTTAAATAACCTAAAGGGTGTCGAATTGCACACTAGAAACTTTTTGCCTCTGTGAAATGACAAAACATTGTTAAAAACACTTTAAAAATAAATTATTTTTGTTCATATTTAAATATGTATACAGATATGAACACAAAGCTGGTCTCTTTCTCTCATTTAATTTGGTGTTCTTCAAACAGCGGTATAAGTTTCAAAGCCTTCCTGTTCATAACCAAGGGATGTGCAGTCGTCACAGACGCATAAGAAGCATCTCTGCAGTCAACTCGCTGCATCCACCAGCCCATAATAAACCCTAACCCTAACCCTGACCCTACCGCCGGCCGTAGGTCTGCTCCAGCCACTGCCGGACGTCCTTCAGGTTGTAAAAGAAGGGTCCCTTCCCGCCCAGGTAGGCGATCTTGCGGCGCTGCACGATGCAGACGCGCTCGTTGGCCACGCCGTAGGCGGCGTTGGCGTTGTTGTCCATGCTGTCCGCCACCAGGCGGCACTGCGGCGGCAGGCCGAAGTGCTCGGTGAGTCTGCGCGCCGCCACCACCCGCTCCTCCAGGCTGCGGTGCTTGCGCACGGCGAAGCGGCGCTGCCCCGTGACGGGCGCCGCCCAGCCGTCCGAGGGGTGCGCCTCGTCGATGTACACCAGCAGGAAGTCCGCCACGGGGCTGAAGTCCTCCACCAGCCGGCGGAAGGCCGGCAGGTGGCTGATGAAGGGGGGTCAGGTGGCCGAGCCGAAGTTCACCACCAGGGGGCGGTCCGACGACTCAAAGTCCAGCAGGTGGCACTCGCCCCCGGGGCCGCGCACGCTTCCGCTGGCCGGGCCCCCGGCGCCTGGCCGGCCGCCTGGGATGTTGACCACCTTGGAGTTCGGCGCCTCGCCGCCGAGTTTGACCTAGGGACACAGGGTTCAAAGGTCACAAAGGTCGAGGAGAGAGAAACACATCCGTCTGATGTGCCATTAGTACCGGGTATTATCCTGGCGTTACTGGTTCCAGTTCATCCAACCAGTTCTGCGCTCTGATCAGTTGGTTCTTCAGTAATCACTGTGAGACCAAACCACAGAGCAGACTCAGAGGGACACCTCGCATGAGCTGCCGCCGTATAGACGATCCCCTACGAAAAGAACCTAATAAGTCACTCATTTAAATTAACTGCTTAATTGAATTTATTTAATTGTTGACTGTATTGTTTTGTTTATTAATGTTTTTATTGATCTGTGTTTTTATTGATCTGTGTTTTATTGACATTTGTGTGTGTGCGTGTGTGTGTGTGCGCGTGTGTGTGTGTGTGTGTGTGTGTGTGTGTGTGTGTGTGTGTGTGTGTGTGTGTGTGTGTGTGTGTGTGTGTGTGTGTGTGTGTGTGTGTGTGTGTGTGTGTGTGTGTGTGTGTGTGTGTGTGTGTGTGTGCACGTAGCTATATGCACAGTTCAGTTAAGGGTGACAATGCTTTAATTTAAGTGAAGGAAATGCAAACTCGTCGTTATTATTCAAAACATGATCACTGGCTAAGAATACACGTGAGATTGATTAAAAGAAAAAAAGAATTTTACTTTCGTAACAAATTATTTGCAAGCTTAAAACAGCATATGCTACTGCTCATATCTGATATCTTTGCAAATCCTCTCTCAAATCAAAAGAGACGCTTCGTTTAGACTTTCCTTCCCTAAGTGGAGCCGACCTGCTTGACCCGTGTTAACCAACCTGTTTGACCCGTGTTAATCGACCTGCTTGACCCGTGTTAACCGACCTGCTTGTAGGCGTCCAGCAGGAAGCCCTTCCAGATGGAGCGCATCCCCTCCGAGGTGAGCGCGCGCTGCCACTCTCCGCCACCCCGCGCGGAGCGGGAGGCACGGAGCAGCGACACCGCGCGCTTCAGCAGCAGCACTGAGTCGTACAGCGCGAGGAACAGGCAGTTGGAGAAGAACCCGGGGAGGATCTGCAGGGCGACCAGCAGGTCCTCTGGCCCCGTCCCCATTGTCCGGTTCGGCCCCGACGCGGGCGGACCGACGCGCGGCGCGTATTTCATAACCTCTTGTATTTGGTTGAACTTGCTGCCATGCTCGCTGGCCCCACAGTGGAGCTCCTTAAACACGTCGTAGCTCCAGGGAAGGCTTCGATGTGTTCACCAACCGGGGATTAAACTCGCGGCTCCAACGCAAAGCTCCGTCTCCGCGCGCCACGGGTATGATGTCCGGACGCGGCGCCCAATCACAGTCTTTTTATACTAATGTTGTGTTCAGTGACAGAGCCGCCAGGCTTATCTTGTGGAAAGATCATGACGTCATACGTAGTATACCCCCGTCTTGCAGCCACACACACACACACACACACACGCACACGCACACGCACACGCACACGCACACGCACACACACGCAGCCTTTCGCCCGAGGCTCTCTACCGAGACTAATGGAAACTCGGAAACTAATAGGAGTTTTGGAAGACGACTTTAAGCCTGGTTGATATTTTTAAAGTAGGGCATTATTCGTCGTATTCATTAGGAAATAGACCCCGCCCCTTATTCACCGTACATGTAACACGGAGTCTGATGGACGCAGGTTGGTAAATCAAACACGACAATATACGAATCTACCAATCAAATCACAAGCAGCTTCGGTCATCATCACTTACAAAAATAGGATTTCATACATTCTGCTTTGTATTGAAAAAATAAAGAAAATAGGTGATCATGTGTGACAATGCACTTCAATAATAAACCTTAAATAATCAAATAGGCTATTAAATATTTTGGATGATGTTGAGTAGGCCTTCCTAAAACAATTGTGCATGCAGATTGCAATCTGGAACATTTGTCTGTTAAGTCGCTATCTATCACCAAACGAGGTAACACAGTGATGATGTGATGGAGTTTGAAGTATTATGAATTGAATGAACTGGATGCTAGTGGCCATGTTGTTTGTATCTCTGGTAACAGACCTGCTTATCGGAGATCTTTGATATCTCCACTTTAATATAGACGGCGTGTCTCACTGTGGAAACACACAGTGCTTTCTGGTGTTGGTTTGGAGGTTTTAATATTTTGCTGGTCAGGTTCGGGGCTGTCGGGGCTGTAAACCAAGCGTCAAGTTGTAGAACAATGCTCCACCAGCCCTCAATGTGCCTGGCCAGTGTTACAGATACATGCTGCTTAGCGTCTCTGCCTTCAAAACAAAAGCCACCGAACAAAGAGCCAAACATGCTGACTGTGTCTCTAATTTATCATACTTCTATGACCTAAGTTGTGTTTAATCAAAATTTAATCAAAAGTTGTGTGAATCAAAATTATCTGCTTCTAATTAAGCAGTGACATCATTCGTTTTTTACACGTTTAACACTTTGCCAATCAATCTCTTTACTTTGTTATAGTGTCCCAATGACCGATATCATTCAGTGATTTATGTGTTCTAAACGTCTTTTTTTAAGCCCCTGGCTTCTGTTGCGTAGGTCTCCATCAATATAATCAATAGTTCCCCTGGTTACACCAGATTGCCAGATTGTCTCATGTACAAACCCATGACTACCTGTGACCGGTCTAAACCAGCTCAGCACTGGGCCTAAAACACCCTTAGGTTTGACCTGTGACCGGTCTAAACCAGCTCAGCACTGGGCCTAGAACACCCTTAGGTTTGACCTGTGACCGGTCTAAACCAGCTCAGCACTGGGCCTAGAACACCCTTAGGTTTGACCTGTGACCGGTCTAAACCAGCTCAGCACTGGGCCTAGAACACCCTTAGGTTTGACCTGTGACCGGTCTAAACCAGCTCAACACTGGGCCTAGAACACCCTTAGGTTTGACCTGTGACCGGTCTAAACCAGCTCAGCACTGGGCCTAGACCACCCTTAGGTTTGACCTGTGACCGGTCTAAACCAGCTCAGCACTGGGCCTAGAACACCCTTAGGTTTGACCTGTGACCTGTGACCGGTCTAAACCAGCTCGACACTGGGCCTAGAACACCCTTAGGTTTGACCTGTGACCGGTCTAAACCAGCTCGACACTGGGCCTAGAACACCCTTAGGTTTGACCTGTGACCGGTCTAAACCAGCTCAGCACTGGGCCTAGAACACCCTTAGGTTTGACCTGTGACCGGTCTAATCCAGCTCAATTGGCCCCAGACCACTCATAGTTTTTAAATGGTGAGAGAGAATCCACAACAGAGTCCATAAAAGGTGTGCATTGGTAACGATAACTGATGAGTACTCTCCACGTCCAGTGCTGTTAAATGCCAGGAATTATTATTTGCCATTATGGAAAATAATGAAACCGCATGCAATAAAAACGAATGATGTGGCATAGCACATTATTTTAATGTGTGCAGTATTTTTCATTCTCCTTCTGGATAACACTTACCAGAACAATATACAAATGCATATTTGTCTGAACCCGAACCCTCAGTTCATTTTGTATTTAAAGGGTTGATGACCAGATGCAGACCAGAAGGCCTCTCAACGCATTTGGAGAGAACCAAGACGAGTCAAAGCAACGGAACGGCTACCAAACTACCGCCAGCCATCCTGGTTGTTTATTGAGCGTCTCGACGGTGCCCATAGGCCCGCCTCTGGTCTGTCAAACCGCCCCTATCGGAAAATGTGTGATTGGCCAAGGTCAAGTCTAGGGTCACAAGTCCAAGTCAAGGCTCGAGTCTCTCAGGGTTGTAATAAAGTCGCACCCATCCCACTTTTATTTAACTGATACCGATTCTGATAAACACCTCTTTGAATCGGCCGATACTACTACAGAAGTTTTTTTCTATCAATAAAAATATATTAATAAAGTCAATGGATACATACAATATGTCTGAACCGACTGAAATATATATAATATTTATTACACACACACACATAAAAATAACAATTGTAGCTATGAAATTAAATGATATATACTTATATATTTTACATAAGTAGTGTTTGTTATTAGTATTTGTTTGATTCAGTATTTATGTGAAGTATCTTTGTTATCTTAATCATTGTAAGCTGATTATTTTTATTTCTTTATGTTCAGGGTTTGTATGGCTGATATACAGTATGTGATATTTTATTTTTTGTTGCTTGTTTGCACAACGTAGAGGCATTGTGTGAACAGAGAGCTCTATGGAGTTTAGTTTGTACTAGTTAATGAAGCTTTTATGGATACTACCATAGACGATAAGGATATCTCTGTACGTATCACAAGTAGACAGAAATACAGACGGTTGGACTGTTCTCGGTCCTCTACCTCTATTGTGGTCACTAAGCTTAGGATAACAACTAATGACATGCTCATTGATGTATTCTGTGTTTATATAAAATAAATAGTTTAACACATTTGCCTGCATGATTCTGGATTGGTCTTTGTGAAAAAGCGTTTCCTCAAAGCACATGGTTGCTGTTAAAAAGCATATTTTTACTTTAAAACAAACAATCATACAACAGTCGATTAACTTGCACAACTCGAGCCTCCCTCCAGTCAAGAACTCTGGCACTCTTAAGGAGCACGAGAATGGGTGTGGCTCAATTACCTATGAGCTACAGCTGCAGACTATTACGGCCGGACAGGAACATGTGCATCTTTTAAAACATGGTTTAACACAGTGAAGATGCCATTCACATCTTCACATTACCTTCCCCCTCTTTTAAGCTTGCAAACACAGTTTGAAGCACAGAAGATAAAAATGTTAAAATATTGTGCAAGTCATTTGTGCTAAATACACAGTTCAAAAGTCTCTCAGGTGACCTCCAATCTTCATTCCACGATCACTCTTTCTTGGCCAAACACTGCACTCTTCACAGTGCACAGCCCAGCTCTGAGACGTCCTCCATCCAGACCACCTGCAAAATCCGCTCAGGCCTCTGCAGTCTAGCAGATAACTTGGCCTCTGAGCACCGGCCCTTCCCCGGGGCTGCAGACTGGTCCTCCACTGGATGTCATCGGGAAGTCCTCAGCCATCACTGTCCTCGGCCACTGCTGTTCTGTCAAGGCTTGGCAATAGCTCCCCACAAGGCTCACGTCAGCAACAAGGAGTTCCCGAGCTATTCCTCCTTCAGGCTTGGTTCCAACCCCACAGGACAGCAATTCAACTCCACCAGTGATCTCTTCTCCTTTCAGGTCTCTTCGTCTACCTGCTCACCTTTCACTGAGGCCCACCCACCATGAAGCTCCTTGAATGTTTTTCAAATTGTGGGTCCCCTCCACTCGGCTAGAGGAATCATCCCATCACTGCCACCAAATGTGAAAAAGCGTTTCCTCAACACACGTTGTTGTTGTTAAAAAGCATATATTTTTACTTTAAAACAACTAGCACAACTTGAGCCTCCCTCCAGTCATGAACTCTGGCACTCTTAAGGAGCACCAGAATGGGTGTGGCTCAATTAACTTATGAGCTACACCTGCAGACTATTATGGCCGTACAGGAACATGTGCATCTTTTAAAACATGGTTTAACACAGTGAAGATGCCATTCACATCTTCACAGTCTTAAAAACTTTGCGGACTCCAACGTATGCGTGTGCATTCACATGCCAGTAATCACACAGAGGCATAAGGTTACGCAAAGAATACAATTAATCTCTTTAGACATTTCCTTAATGTTAATGGAAAAGTCCCAAATCTCAAGTCTGAGTCGAGTCTCAAGACTTTTGAAGTCAAGGTTCAAGTCACTGTGTGTGGGACTTGTGCGAGTCACACGGTGTGGTACTCACTGTGTGTGTGACTCAAGTGCGACTCGAGTCAAAGTCGCAAACTCAAGTCCCCTCTCTGCCAGACATAGATGCCTGAGCACATAAAACATGAGCTTGCAGATTCATCCGGTTTTCAAGCTAGCATGAAATCAAAGTCAGAATACCAAAATGTCATCACTCCCTCGGAGCTCATCCTGTACGCTGCTGCACTGGAGGAATCAATCTTTATATCCCAAATCCTTTTAAGTGAACTCATTCTCCACAAGGGAAGTCACTGGCCCACTCCCATTTCTTATTCTTCCCCCATCCCATCATTTCGAGTTACGTTTGCTTTTCGACGAGTTTGTTGCGTGACATGTACAGCGTTTGCTTCCATATTGCCTCTGAGAAATCTGTTTGGAGGGCGGGGCTGGGGGGGGGGGGGGTAGTGCTTAGGGGTAGGGGCAAGGGGGTAATTTGTTTTGAGCCACAGTCTTACTTAGCACTGACTCTTAGATCATAGGTCGAATTAATGTATTAATTTAATTCAGTTGCTTCAATGGTGAGATAAAAGGAAACTTGAATTATAATTTATGTTTTATTGTCTAACAATTTGATTACGCATATTGGCACTAAGGAAAGGCTGAACTGTTTTAGAAACTGAAAGCCACAAGGCCCAAATCAATCAGATGGAGGCTACATTCATGTGCATCAGTGGGTTATACAGTCTGCTGCCTTGAGGGTTAACATGGTGCTGAAAGGAAGAAATATTATTTCAGTGTAATAATTTTGAGAAAGGGTAGTCAACAATATTAACGTAATAAATTTACGATTACATAAATTAAAATCGTGCAAATAGTGCACCCTAGTATAAGAATAAACATTGGATAGATGGACTTCCATTTGTCAAAGTATAGTAACTGTAACTGACTCATAGTTAAGTTCCGATGTCCAGTTTCGTGCTATCAAAGTCATAACAATGCCTGTGGCATCGCTCCACTAGGATTCCCTCTCTCTGAGTCCTGCGGTTGGAAGCGTCATTGTCCACTATCTGATCAGTACTGGGTGGATTTCAAGTGAAATGTCAAGGTAAATGTGTTTGTAAAGCCGTTCACCACAGGAACAGTCTCAAAAGACTTGGCCCACATTACAACTAAACATTATCCCTTGAACAACCATTCCTATCTCTCCGTCATTGTACTGCCCGATACCAAACAATACATGTACCGACCACTTGGTTGGCCTGCCAGATATTTGTCATATTTATTCTTATTTTATTTGTTTGTTTGATCAAGCAGTAGAACAACTGTGCTGCTGGTATGTTCCTAAATAGGGAAATTCATATTTTACATGCCTTTTTTCTTCTTCAAAATTAACCAGCTTTTTGTGGGCAGTGATATAGTGAAACTTGCCAAGTGGCTATAGGGTATATTTGTGAACTAAATATGAGATGAAATGTAGACAAAGGGTGAAATCAGACAACAATAGAGTGAAACGGAATACCTCCCAGCTTCCCTGTGGCCTGCTGTCACACTCGGGCACTACACCCTCACTCATTGAAAGGTTCAAGTTATTGAATTGAAAGCCTCCTTACGTTTCTTCATTGATATTCAAGAATTGAACAATGCCTATGATTAAGTTGATTGTTCTTGCAGTTATCCAGTTCAATTGTTATTGTACATCATTGAATCAAAGGTGCAGTC
This sequence comes from Melanogrammus aeglefinus, assembly GCA_900291075.1. Taxonomy (NCBI): domain Eukaryota; kingdom Metazoa; phylum Chordata; class Actinopteri; order Gadiformes; family Gadidae; genus Melanogrammus; species Melanogrammus aeglefinus. The sequence goes on from OLKM01001548.1 coordinate 34,074, forward strand.
CCTAGCCCTAGCCACTCAAAGGAAAAGCTCCTGAAGAACTAGGAGTGCATTGGCTGCCTTAATAGACCGATATAAATTAATGTAACAAGCAACACAGATTACGTGTGTGTGTGTGTGTGTGTGTGTGTGTGTGTGTGTGTGTGTGTGTGTGTGTGTGTGTGTGTGTGTGTGTGTGTGTGTGTGTGTGTGACACACACACACAGACACACATACACAAAAGCATACATATTTTCTCATGAAATGAGAAAATATGTGCTTTATATTGTATACATTGTACTCATGAAAATAAAGCGCCTGCAAAAATCTAAAGTGGGTGCTTAATGCCTTCATAGCATCTGGCGAAGGCTGTGGCCTTTGGACCCTCACTATGGTGCATGTGCACACAGACCAAATTATTTTAAGGAAAGATAAACAGTGAGTCAGACGGTCAAAGACTGACCTGGATGGTTCCCTATCAAAGGGGTGTGTGTGTGAGGGTGGGTATTAGCAGGTTTTGTAAGTGTGTGCATGTGTGTGTGTGTGTGTGTGTGTGTGTGTGTGTGTGTGTGTGTGTGTGTGTGTGTGTGTGTGTGTGTGTGTGTGTGTGTGTGTGTGTGTGTGGAGGAAGGGGCGGGATTGGTACATTTGAATAAGGAGATGCAGACAACATGGTGATTATTATTGTTTCTCTGTAGAACACCACAGCCTTGCATTCTGACATTCACCAGTTCCTGATTTTAAAACCCAGGAACACACACACACACACACACACACACACACACACACACACACACACACACACACACACACACACACACACACACACACACACACACACACACACACACAACACCCACCAGCAGTTAACTCAACGTTCCGCGCCCCTCTCCCTCTTCAGGATGACCTCAATGACCCCCAAAAAGATGAAGGCTCTTTTAACACAGATCTACCTTAAGGATGAGTTCGTACATGGGGACATCCGGTGTCCATCATTGGGCAGATAGAATGTGCATTGATCAAGGATTGGTGACCCATGGGAGCATAACATTGGTTGATTATTGTGGTCAAGCTGTTGCCAAATATGGCTTGGTTCAGTTGGGCAGAGCGACGTTGTTGATGTTGTTTGGGTCAGGGGCCAATTATCGATCTATTTGGTCGAGTGTCATTTAGGTCTTAACTTTCTAGAAAGATCTACTCTGACATTTCCAGGAATTGTCAGATTCAGGTTGCCAACATTACAAAGGCCAAATGAGCATATCGGTTCTTCTTAGTTTAAATCCATAGCCTCACTCGGCCAGGTGCTCATTGCTCAGCAGTACCAGAGGTGACCATTGGTCACCTCTGGTACCTCCTTAGATATTCCTAGAGAGTTCTGCTGGCACATGAACACCTGTCCGTGCTTCTGTGGTCCAACCCTCGTCGAGCCTCGAGTACATGGAGCCAGAACTCAAGTTGTTATTTCTTGCATCTTTTTATAGAATCATATTGTTTAACAGATAAAAGTGTAGGGAGAATGAATGAAGCAGGTTTGTATTTCTTTGTGGATCAAAAGGGACACAGTTTCATCACCTCTACCCCCTAAACCTTACCCTAACCCCCACCCTAACCATGGGTGCTTACTACAATGGCCTCACTCAAATGTTGAATCTAGATAGATCTTAAATTCAATAACGGTTGTTATTGAATAAGATATTTATTTATATTTCTTTCAGGAATCAAAGATCATCAGATGATGTATTTCATCTCAATTAAGAATTATTCAGCTAGAACAAATAAAATAAAACTTTTCAGCAGAGGTTTTACTTTAGGGAAAAAAAATTATACATTAATAAATGTAATGTACAACATGTCAAATTTATAACTAATATTTATACATTATATAATAGTATAAGTAAATGTAATTTATGAAGGACACATATTGTTGTAAAATATTAAAACATGAATAATCTATTGTCTATCTTTTTTATTGTTAGGTATTAAGCTTTGGGGAAAATCTCTGAACTTATTTGCAGTCTACTGATACAATCTGTGAAACAATGACAATAATATCATGAGCATGTCTTGAAATGGGTCATTGAGCAGGAGTTGACCACAGGCAGCCCGCCGGCACCGAGGGCAGCCGCAGACTACTGAAGCCTTTAGCTATTAGTTAATGCTCTGGGGAGAACTGGGCTGGCTTAATTGTAGACAGACAATTAGGCCATTTCATTGAACAAATATTGGGTCATCGTTACAGAAACTCACGACAGTGGAAACATTGTTTCTCCACGCATTAATTAATATTACAGAACGTCCTTGGTCTGCGGCACACAGGCAGGACGGTGGGATGTTTGTGTCTTTGACCTTACTCCTCCGTTTACTTGTAAACTCAACGCTTTCTCAGGTTTGTGTTTTGTTAGGTCACACTGAATGCAATGGTTTCAGACAGGGTTAGTAGCCAATAAAAACCAGGAAACATTTAAAATATTCGCAGCAACATTACAAATATACACCAAATATATAATATACATAGCCTATGTATGATGGTATATATATATATATATATATATATATATATATATATATATATATATATATATATATATATATATATATATATATATATATATTTATTAGAAAATACACACAAGTTATTCCTAAATATGTGCAATCCAAAGTAATATGAACTACATTTAAATGACTTAATTTACAACAAAAATCAACTGTATATACTGTATAATCAAAAAACTTGCATGGAGTGCTGCATGGGTATCAATTGTCTTTGTCTCTTGTCTCTTCCTCTGGTGCTCTTCAGTGTGAGGATCCAAATACTGGGTGGTAGCGGGAACTGAGGCACTCAGAGTAGGAAGGTGATTTTAAAAAGCCTTTATTGCAGCATGGCCAAACAAATTAAAACCAAGCCAACGCGTTGCGGCCACAGGCCTTCATCAGGGCTGGTATAAAATGGCCGCCCATATGTAACCTGTGTATATAGGGAGAGGTCACATGACTGGGCGGGCCCCATGGTAGAGGCACATGTGATGCCAATCAGCAGAATACAATATACATCCACATCCAATCAGACATGAAAGGAGAATAACACAAAATATACAAGCAATCAACAATAGAGAACATTTCAAACATTATAAATAATCAGGTTAATTAACATTATAAATCATCAGGTTAATTAACAGGGGTTTCTCATCCAGGAAGCTGAAGGAAGACACATATTAGGAGCTGGATCCTGCCTAGATCAAAGAAAAGGGGAGAAGTCAAGTTCACCATTGAGGCCTGGATACTGTGTAGCTTTCAGAGTGTTATATCCAAAAGGATTCCCTCTGTAAGAGCCTTTTTAACCTGTCTCCCCCCCTTACTGAACTGGCAATGTGCTCTATACCTGAGATCTTCAAGGTATTACAACTGTGGCTGGCCTCGTTACAGTGTAGAGCCATAGGACATTGGGGGTTACCTGTCCTAATGGCATGTTTTATGCTCAGCTAGTCGTTACCTTGAGTTTACGCTTCGTTCTCCCAACATAAAACCGGCCACACGGGCATTCCAGTCTGTATACAACAAACGTAGTGTTACAGTTTATGAATGATTTGATATCATATTTGCAACCTGAAGTAACGTCTGTGAAATAGTTAGCATTGACCATGTTATCACAATGATTACAATTGCCACATTTATGATTCCCTGTTCTCATATTCAGCCATGTCTTACGGGGAGCTGAAGTAAGATGGCTCCTCACCAGTTTATCATTAAGGGTAGGAGCTCTTCTGAAGCTGACGTTGGCTTGGTTTTAATTTGTTTGGCCATGCTGCAATAAAGGCTTTTTAAAATCACCTTCCTACTCTGAGTGCCTCAGTTCCCGCTACCACCCTGTATATACTGTATATATATATATATATATATATATATATATATATATATATATATATATATATATATATATATATATATATATATATATATATATATATATATATGAAAAAGTAATATATGTATATGTGTGTATAGATATAGATATATTATTAAGTTTACTCATCCGTTAAGTCAAAGTTTCTATGAAATGCTTAACTGGACGGTTTGGTGAGATGGTTCCTTTATTCAGACAGCACACAACCTTCAATTAATGCATGGTCTTTTCACATTAATGTGTGTGTGTGTGTGTGTGTGTGTGTGTGTGTGTGTGTGTGTGTGTGTGTGTGTGTGTGTGTGTGTGTGTGTGTGTGTGTGTGTGTGTGTGTGTGTGTGTGTGTTTGTAGGTGTATGTGTGTGTAGGTGTATGTGTGTGTGTGTTGGTGTTGTTGTTTGTGTATGTGTTGGTATTTCTCCAGTGGGTGGTGGTTCTGCTGATGGTGTTTCTCCTGGTGGTGTTTCTCCTGGTGGTGTTTCTCCTGGTGGTGGTTCTCCTGGTGGTGGTTCTCCTGGTGGTGGTTCTCCAGGTGGTGTTTCTCCTGGTGGTGGTTCTCCTGGTGGTGTTTCTCCTGGTGGTGTTTCTCCTGGTGGTGGTTCTCCTGGTGGTGTTTCTCCTGGTGGTGTTTCTCCTGGTGGTGTTTTCCTGGTGGAGCTGTTTGCTCCAACATGAGGCTTTAAGTGTGCCATGCGTGACGTTACATAACGACGGCTGGGGTGGCAGAGGTTGTCTGTGTTTGACTATCGACTGGAGGCTTGCGACATCATTTCAAGCCCAGCCGAAAACAATATATACGTGTTTAAGAGAGCACCAGCACACACACACACACACACACACACACACACACACACACACACACACACACACACACACACACACACACACACACACACACACACACACACACACACATACACACACACAAAACGATGGAAATAACTGGCTTTTCCAACATTTTGATGCAGAGGGACACTTTAGAGACAGACAGACAGACAGACAGACAGACAGACAGACAGACAGACAGACAGACAGACAGACAGACAGACAGACAGACAGACAGACAGACAGACAGACAGACAGACAGACAGACAGACAGACAGACAGACAGACAGACAGACACAGGGTATGAGTTGGGATCAAAGTCTGCACTTTTCCAGACAATGTTACCAGAAGGCATCATAAGCGACATCAGACAGTCTGACACAGACAGACAGCCAGACAGACAGACAGTCTGACACAGACAGACAGCCCTGCTAGTAAATTCATTGCCTTACACCTTAGAAATATTGAAAGGATTATCACATCCATGATTTGAAGTCTAATAATTTCTCGTGTTTTATATTAGTGTTATTATATTTATGAACCCTTATATAAGTATTCACTTCTGAATCATCAAACGTTGTTACACCTTCAATCCAGTTAATTTCACATTTTCAAATATCAAGTCAAAAGGTTTAATGAAAAATGTCCACATCTAATGTGACAGTGACCAGAAGCAGACAGCTAAACTCTAAAAGCTTACTTGACTGTAAAAAGTCAAAAATGAAGATTTTGACCTTGTACATTTCCGAATATAAGACAAAGTATCTTTGGCGGAGGAAGAGTTGGCAGGACAGATGTATTTCAATTCTCCATGCTAGCATTACAATGAAGTGCTGTGCTGGAGACCACAGCGTTACCCAGCTCCTGCTGGGAGCCAACCATATTAAGATGCAATGTATGAAAGGTTAAAGGCTTGTTTCCAGATATATCGTGCTAGCTGTAATGTTTGAATGACTCCATCATTACGTGTCTCAAGTCAGATGAACAAAGGGTTCATACGTAAGCCGTCTACTCGGTTGGGGTTGGTTTGGTAACTCCTACTCCTGTCTTCAGAATATCCTCTGATTCTGCTCTATGTTCTTCCATCCGCTGTTTCAATGAAGAGTGAACATAGCTTTTGCTCATGACGACTGCAGGTTGCCATTCATCTCCTATTTGAATTCTCTCCATGGTGAACGTCAGGTCGATTCTTTGTCAGTCTCGGTATCTTTTCTGTTTCAGCTGTCCCTCTTTCAGTTGATTCTTCTCCCAGGTATCAGCAGCGTGTTGAAGATTATCTTTGAGCAGACACCCTTTTAGCAGTGGTCCTGGTGAGAAACCATCTAGTGGTGTGTTTCGTATAAGCGTAAGGCACCTTTGCTGCATGGAGCGCTCTTGAATAGATCCTAGACAGTTTGAACAGTTTGTTAGGGCCATCCGTTCAACTGCACATAACCTTGGCTTGAAGTGACGTGTTGGAATTCCCATTCACTTGTAACCTGGCTGAATTCTGCACTGGCCACTTGCGGTCCATTGTCTGATAACACTGAGACTGGCATGCCATGCCTGGCTTGGTTCTTCTTGTCTGATGATCTCACCACGATGTTGTCTTTGAGTGTGATGAGAGCCTTGCGGGTTGTCTCTATATGAGTGGAACACCCAAAGTCTCCCAAAATGTCTTCTCACCATGCCTAATGGATTTCTATCAGTTTCAAGTCCTGATTCTGGGGCATCACAGGCAATGAAAACAGTCAGTCAGGAACCTATCCATCTGTACTCTATGAGCCCTAACACGTTCCCATGACTGGCCAAGAAAGTAAATGATATGATATGATATGAACTTTATTCATCAGCAGTGCTGAAAATTGTGTTATTAACCCAGCAGTGAATCCATCGTTACATCCAGCCTGTGTCTGAGCTGACTCCATTGTCACCATCCAGCCTGTGTCTGAGCTGACTACATCATTAACCTCCGACTGTGTCTGAGCTGACTCCATCATTAACCTCCGACTGTGTCTGAGCTGACTCCATCATTAACCTCCGACTGTGTCTGAGCTGACTCCATCATTAACCTCCGACTGTGTCTGAGCTGACTCCATCATTAACCTCCGGCTGTGTCTGAGCTGACTCCATCATTAACCTCCGGCTGTGTCTGAGCTGACTCCATCATTAACCTCCGGCTGTGTCTGAGCTGACTCCATCATTAACCTCCGGCTGTGTCTGAGCTGACTCCATCATTAACCTCCGGCTGTGTCTGAGCTGACTCCATCGTTACCTCCGGCCTGTGTCTGAGCTGACTCCATCATTAACCTCCGGCTGTGTCTGAGCTGACTCCATCCATTAACCTCCGGCTGTGTCTGAGCTGACTCCATCGTTAACCTCCGGGTGTGTCTGAGCTGACTCCATCATTAACCTCCGGCTGTGTCTGAGCTGACTCCATCGTTAACTCCGGTGTGTCTGAGCTGACTCCATCATTAACCTCCGGCTGTGTCTGAGCTGACTCCATCATTAACCTCCGGCTGTGTCTGAGCTGACTCCATCATTAACCTCCGGCTGTGTCTGAGCTGACTCCATCATTAACCTCCGGCTGTGTCTCAGCTGACTCCATCGTTAACCTCCGGGTGTGTCTGAGCTGACTCCATCGTTAACCTCCGGCTGTGTCTGAGCTGACTCCATCATTAACCTCCGGCTGTGTCTGAGCTGACTCCATCATTAACCTCCGGGTGTGTCTGAGCTGACTCCATCGTTAACCTCCGGGTGTGTCTGAGCTGACTCCATCGTTAACCTCCGGGTGTGTCTGAGCTGACTCCATCGTTACATCCGGCCTGTGCCTGAGCTGACTAGGACCTAGCCTGGCCTCTTAACACCAGGAGAACAACTCTTAAATGAATATACAAATCGCTGTAGTTTCATCAGGCAGACCCAATCACATTAGGACCTAGCCTGGCCACCGGGATTGCCTTTTTTTTTTATTTTTTAAGCCTTTATGAATTTTCCCCTGGAAAATTTCAGCGCGCTTTCCTCATCAGATATCCACCTTAGGAAAGTGAGGGCACATTTAGCAACGTATTTCAATTCGGTCAACATAATTTAATGGTAATAATACAAAACAACACTTAAAGGAATATCCAACTCAAATAACATGAATCAGTCGTAGATTATAGTAATAATATTCATTTGATGATGAAACAATAAAACACACTATTATTCAAAAGCACATATGCAAAAAAAAAAAAAAAAAAAATTAAATTAAATGTTTTAATTTCAATAGAACATAAACAATATATTTGGGAGTTGCACCTTTCTGAGAGCTGACAGGGGCTCAAGATACATTTTAATGTTAGCCCACGACTGCGTCATCGGATGCACATTTCATTTAACTCAAATGCAATCAACCTAAAACAGGGAAAATGGATCAGGATAAAGACTTCTTATCAACATATGAGACTAGTGAATGAGTATGAATATTCTCTACTCTGTCCTACAGATCAGTACACAAGATCTGAACTATCTTGTGTCGGCCGCACCATTCATCCATGTTAATGTCCCTGTGTAAATGGGCTATTGCCTTTTAAACATATTACATTATCATAATATAATAGTCTTGTTATTAGTATATTCAGTTCACCTTCACTCAAACCCTCTCCTGATTTTGGACCACAGTCCGTCTATAAAAGCTGTAGAAGAAAAAAAAGTGAATTTAGAATGATAATAATCCAGCATCTGATACTACTGCATCTCTCATTGGACTATATGATTTACAGCATTCAGGCAGTTCTCATAAATCAAGTTGTGTATACATAACCACTTTGTTGATAGTGGATTTAAATGCATAATTGTTAGTGGAAGCAACTCATTTTATATTCCCAAGGGGAATTATAATCGGGCACCAACTAAAACACCCCTAACCCAATCAGAGCAATAAAATGTGTGATGTAACCCTGAGGTGAAATTCAACTTTGACCAAATCCTGTCGCAATTACCAAACTTTGCCAAACCAATCCTTCTTATCAAGAAATGCTTTCAGTGCAATTGTTTGTTCTTCTTATAGAGAGAACATCCAGTCCCGTTGTCACGAAGCAGATTCAACAGACCGGTCACGTCCGATGCCGCCATCTTGGTCGTTCACGAAAGGGCCTCAAAGTGCGAACGTATCGAAGGGTGAGGGTGTGATGGGGGCGGGGGTGGCAGACCATCTGCCAGAGCCAATAAAACATGAGCTCCCAGAGTACTGCTTCTCAGGCTGGGGGGACCGGGACGTGCCAGTCAAATGTTCTTATCAACATCAGATGTCATGGTGTCCTTCTCACACAACCATGGGCAAACAGCCATCTCCCATCATTATATTACATTGGAATGAGCAAACATTATCTAATAAGTAGTACACAACCAGGAAAGGGTATTTCAGCCATTTATTCTCACCAGCAATACAATATCTTTGTATGGTGTGAGTGTTATTATGCATACTTAATTCAAATGCATAATATCTTCTTTTGTTTCAGTTGTAATCACTCCTTTATGGTCTACTCTCAACGTGTCAGGCCATTGACCATAGTCCTCTGCTGTTTAAAAACGACCTTTGTGCCATGTTACACTCTACCATCCATGGACAGGTTTATTTAGTAGGATACTGTGTCATATTAGTGTGGATGTATGTGTGGGAGAGAGAGAGAGGGAGAGAGCTTGTGGAGTGTGCGTGTTTGTGTGCGTGACGTGCATGTGTGTGTGTGTGTGTGTGTGTGTGTGTGTGTGTGTGTCTGTGTTTGTGTTGTGGTTGTGTTTGCTCCCGTGGGCGATAACCCAAAGGTTGTTATAAATAAAGTTGATATCGGATCCGACCTGGCATCGTGCCAGCCTGTCTCGTCTGGAAAAAAAATGCAAACATGGCACCTACAAGTGTGTGTACACGTGTGTGTGTGTGTACACGTGTTTGTGTGTGTGTGAATGTGCTCGGGTGCATATGTGTGTGCATGTTTGTGTGTGTGTGTTTGTGTGTATGTAGACAACGTTTTTCTCAAACTACAATCTTATTTACTCAAGTCTAAGAAACTTCTACTAAGATGATCCTGAGATTTACCTCGACCAGAGAACACATGGGTTTATTTGCAAAATGACAAATACGAATGTCTGCATATGGACAAAGGACTTTAATACCCCGGTCACATGACCTCTACGGGTCCATGTGGTCACCATTCAGTGTCAACAGAGTCTGAGTCTCTCTAAATTATGGTTTCTCAACGGGGCGGTGGGGGGCGTTCGTGCAACCCAGGGGGGCGCTGGGAACGTGAGTTTTTTTTTTTATTTAATTTTTTTTTTACCCAAGTTCGCTAGTTAACAGTTCCAACAACACCAACACAACCAAACATGGCGGATAGCAAGAAAAAGTGCAGACAGTACAATGGTAATACATAAATTATGGATTTATTACTTCATCCATAAACAGTAGTTTACCCATGTGCCTTCTCTGTGATCACGTTTTCTCAAATGAGGCCATGATCGCGGTTACAGGAACATTTATTTTAAAAACATCCTGACAAGGCATCCAAAGATCCGGCGTACTTCAAGTTTCTAAGGGATCAGCATTCAAGGCGTCCCACAGTCAACACCCTGTTCGCCCGGAACATCAATCAAAGTGAAAGCGGGTTGTTGGCGTCTTATAACATAGCTTTATTAATTCCTAAGTCTGGCCCACCGTTCACTGTAGGTGAGTCTCTGGTAATTCCAGCAATAAAAGAGGCTATCTCCACAGTCATGAAGCGGGACGCTGCGCCAGTCATCAAGGCCATCCCGCTCAGCAATGATACAGTGGCCCGACGCATATGGGAGATGTCGCTTGACACTGAGGAGCAGCTGTGTGCCACATTTCGTGGGTGTCCCTTCAGCATCCAGCTTGATGAGACAACTGCCGACAACAATGCCCTATTAATGGGATATGTTAGGTATTTGTCTCGGGGGGATCTCAAGGGGACTTCTTGTTTGGGAAGTATCTCACCACCGACACACGAGGGCAGACCATCTTCATCGCCCTGACTGAGTTCCTGCAGGAGAAGGCCATCCCGGTGACGAAAATCCTCGCCTGTGCCACGGACGGAGCGCCGGCTATGGTCGGGAGATACCGCGGATTTGCGACGCTCCTGAAGAAAGAGGTCCCACATGTGCTTGCCGTGCACTGTGTACTGCACCGTCACAACTTGGTGAAAAAAACCATATCTAACTCAATCCATTGGTCCCTTGATGTAGCGGTCAAATCCATCAATAAAATAAAAGCCCATGCTCTTAATGACCGGCTCTTTAGGCAGCTTTGTGGAGAAAATGAGGAGTCTTTTCAGCGCCTGCTATTTCATACGGAGGTGCGCTGGCTCTCCAAGGGGAACTGTTTGGCCAGGCTGTGTGAGCTGTTCGACTCGGTCCTCGAATTCCTGAAGAAGGCCGATGCGACTTTGAAAGATCAACTATGGTCCTGCCGCCACAATGTCTTTTATCTTTCGGACTTCTTTGGGAAGATGAACGAGGTGTCGCTGAAGCTCCAGGGGGATGGTGTGACTCTCATCCATTCGAGGGCCACCATACGCAGTCTTCTCGCAAAGCTGGAGCTGTTTGGAAGAAATTTGAGCAGGCGTCAGTTTAGCAACTTTCCACAGTTGACCAAGGTAGGCTAATAATTAATTCTTAGACTACCATTGTCACAAATTCTTTTCACAAAATAACCTAGGCTACACACCAATAAAATAACTTACTGTACTTACATTCAGGTGTTGGATGAACTGACTGATGGTCATCTGCTGGTTTACACAGACTGCTTGAAGGCAGTCAAGGCAGATATGGAGGTCCGTTTCAGAGATCTGGACCAGTTAGCCGTCCCCAATTGGGTGATGGATCCTCTCCAACACGATGCCGCCAGTAGTGAGGAGGCTATCCAAGAGAGCCTCGTTGACCTCCAAAATGACGCCGAGGCAATGGCAACGTTCCGTACCTCGGGTTGGCGCGCGTTGTGGCTCACCCATGGCCAGCGTTTCCCTCAGTTGTGGGAGAAAGTCCACCTTCTGCTCCTCGCTTTCCCCACATCCTATCTTGTGGAGCAGGGCTTCAGCCAAGCTCTGCACATGCAGTCAAAGTACCACAATCGCCTAGACCTGGTTAGCTCTGGCGCTCTCCGGTTGAAATTGACCTCACAATGTCCAGACGTCAAGACGCTGGCAGCGGGCCACCAAGCGCAGGGCTCACACTAATTTTGTTTTTTGTAGCCCGTTTTCATCATTCCTCTTGCTGTTGTTCAGTTCCAGCTGCTCCGTACTCTCCACAAATAGACTGTTGCATTAGAATACCTAATTAGGACTAACGCGCGCGATCTGTTTCATGATTGGTTCGTGATAGTTAACTGGTCCCTTGATTATTCAGGTGACGTGCATATGTTGTTCACGTGATGTGCACATGATTTCTGTTGACACGTCTTGTAGCCTACATTTAACGTTCCTTTTGATTTAAAAAAAATTACAACCAATGCTGATGTGGTTGTGTTTTTTCTTATCCAACCAGCCTCCTATCTGCTTAGTAAAACAGGGATTTTTTTTCGGGGGGGTGGGGGGGGGGGGTGCCAGAGGATCAGGGTAAGGTCAGGGGGGCGTTTGCTCCAAAAAGGTTGAGAACCACTGCTCTAAATGATGTGGATGCAGTACGGGGAGGTGACGACCAAAGCAGTGCAGACGCTGACAGTAAAGTGGGCTGCGGTCTGATCTCCAGACACACGGCCAACCAGGAACCAGTTCCATCTGGTCCCTGCAGTAGCTTATTACTAAATCAGCTATACCTACTGCGGAGTGGAATTATTTAATTGAATCTTTTTAGGTAATATATATATATATATATATATATATATATATATATATATATATATATATATATATATATATATATATATATATATATATATATATATACACATACATATATATATAATCTGATTGCTCTGGTATTTTATTATTTAATGATCAAATTTATATATATATATGGTATTTTATTAATTAACGATCAAATTTGATCTATTATCACTATCTCATTTTCTGTAACGTGAATGTGTTTTAATTGTCTTTTGAAGAGTCAGAGACGTGGTACTCGATGGAGCTCTGGTCCAAACCAGAGGTTATGTATCCCGACTTGTCCCTGGAGATGGCGATATGTTCCCAGGCCCATCCTACTGTCCAACAGATGGGTTTGTCTCGGGGGTCCCCACCAGCTAACCCCCATGACGACCGCCTGGTCTCCATTCCCACAGACAGACCCACCGGGAGCCAGTCAGAAGGGTTTCTCTCGTCATGAGGGTTCCGTAACACAGCGTCGTCATTGGACAGTTCTCCACTATGATGCCGGCCTCAGTGTGATGCATGGGGTGCCGAGAGCTCTTCAGCATACCAAGGTGTTGCCAGCTCGTCTTGCCTGGACATGCCTCTCGAGGAGAAGCTCATATAGCCAGGCAGCTCCACCTGTACAGATTGTATCTGTCTGTGTCTCTGTGTGACCTTTTGAAGGCGTCTGACGGCCTGTCATTCAGGGTGCGCCCTTGCCTTACACCTTAATTCAGCTGTCTATTCACCAACCCTGGAATCCCAGGACCAAAGCAAGAAATGAAACATAAGCATGATTGATTGCCAATATCGATTGTGTTGATGTTGGCATTGTGCCAGCCCACCATCCTACCCAATAACACTGCAGTGGAAACATTTAATGAAATGTTTATCTAGCATCTTATCGTTGTCTTTGCACCTTGACCTGGAGCCTTGGTGCATAGTTGCAGCAGATGGAAAGTATATTGCTTTACATTTCAATTTGTGTATGTAGTTGTATTGGTGCAATTTCAACAAACTAGGATTTAATTAGAGCTTCCACAGCTATCCCTTATAAGAACAGCCAAATATAAATTATCAAAACTTTCTGTGGAAACCAATAAGTGTCCATTCTGAAGCAGTGTTGCCTTCCCATATCCATGTACTGCCTGTGTCTGTCTTCTGTTTGCATTCCGTCTGTCCCTCCATGAGGTTCGGTCCCCTGCCAGACAGACCCATCGGTTTACACATCTGGCTCGCCGAGTTACCAGGAATCGTACCTCTTGTGGGGCGGAGCCAGGGGGGTCAAGGGGGCAGAGCCAGGGGCCGGCAAAACAGAGATGTGGCGAGGGGGGGGTCAGCGCTCCTCCTACCGTCCAGTTCTCTAACCTCTGATTGGTCGATAGAGGGCGGCCTCTTGGTCTGGCGCCCCTAGGCCACACCCCTTAATGGAGGAATGAGCGGCAGCAGAGTGAACACCTGCCCTCTTCCACTCCGGGCGACCCGGCTGTGGACCAGTTTTAATTAGGATTAGCTCAGATCAAGAATGGTGGATTAGAACGGGATTAGAATGGTTACAACTGATATGTTAGTATGCCCTAATCTATTTTCCACACAAACAGAGTAATTCTGTTTGCTACCTTAAATGAAGGATAGGGTCACTTGAATCTGCATGGAGAAACCCAACCGGTTTGGGTGGGGGTGAGAGTGAGGGTGAGGGACACACTCCACCATTACCTCATTTCCTCACCGCTTCAATAATAAATGATAACACAGGCCTGATGGTTGACAGAGATAAGGACACACATTGCTGTCCACTGGGGCATGCTGTCTGAATCAAGTGGATCACACTGGTAATCAGATTAGGTGGAGGGGAATTGTTCCAACCCTTACATGACAGGGAAGGGTAGGAGCGGGCACGACCGAACGCATCTCATCCAAATGCACATTGAAGCAGAGTAAACAATATAAACACACAACTAAAGTCAGGAATAAACATTAAATAATTACACTAAAGACTATACACAGAAATGTACATGAAACATACCTAGTAGAGCGCCCGTGCTGTCTGTAGGTATTCCTTTAACACCATTCAGCCCCGCCTGCTGGTTGAGAAGCTACTGCATCAGTTCAAGCTGGAGGCCAACCTTGTGGGCTGGATGTTAGACTGCCTCACAAATGGATCCCAGCGAGTTAGAGTAAATGGTCACCTCTCTGACTTGGCCCTCACATCAACTGGCTCTCTGCATAGGAGTGTTCTCTCCCCCCTTCTCTACATTCTGTACACCAATGCCTGTCGCTCTGTGACTGATGACCGACACATTGTGAAGTTTGCTGATGGTTATTGTCAGCTTACTGAACAATGAGGAAGCTTCACACGGTCCGGTAATCGAACACTTTGCAACATGGTGTCAGGATGCCTCTCTTGAACTCAATGCCTCAAAGACTAAGGACATGTGTATTGACTTTAGGCGTAATGTTATTAACATGGTAAAAACTAGTATGAATGGTCAGGGAATAGAGGTTTTTAAAGAGTACAAATACTTGGGATCTATTATCGATGACAAGTTGTGTTTTGAGCAAAATACCAGCTTGCTTTGCAAGAAAGGCCAGCAGCGCCTGTATTACCTTAGGGAGCTGGCCAAGTTTAATGTGGACAAGAGCCTGATTACCCTTTTCTATAGGTCCTTTGTTGAGTCAGTTGTCACCTTCTCCTTAATCTGCTGTTATGGGTCTATCACCGTAAAACAAAAAAACTCCCTTTCCAAATGAATTAAGGTGAGCAGCCGTATCACAGGTCCTAAGCAGAAACGCCTGGAGGAACTTCATCAGAAGCAGATGCTAAAAAGGGTTGAGTCCATCCTGTCCAATAGTTCTGATCCCCTACAGGCTGAATTTCAGATGTTACCATCCGGATCACGCTTTAAACTCCCACGACTCAAAGCCAACAGATATAAACACGCTTTTGTTCCCGCCGCCACTCTACTTCTAAATTCTATAAAGAACCGTAGATAACCCCCCCCCCCCCCCCCAACTCACACTTTTGGATATGCTGAGCCTCTGCCTTTATATATATATCAACCCGGTCTCACGAAAGTACGTGACACTGTCACGTTATTTTAATCTATTGTTCGTGATCAGGGACACGTATTTTCAAAATTTTCGTGTCAAAAAGCACAATTTTCAAACTGTCATGGCAACGTCCGCTCGGACACTGGACTTGCGAGGCATTGTCTGTGAATATGACAGCTTTTGGCCACCCGTTTCTACTTAAAATTGTCTGTGATAACTAACAATATGACAGCTTTTGGCCACCCGTTTCTACTTTCGCCTTTGATTCTGAGAAATTGTAACAATTCACTGATATATTAAATGCAGGTGCGCTGCTCTGTAGGCAAACCGCGAAGGAAACAAGGGTAGCTGCTTCATCTGTTTATTTTAGAATGGTATGTCTTGATGTTTATTGTAGCCATCTATTGTCTTGTTCTTGGCTATGTGAATGAAAGTCTGCGTCGATGCCTCGCAAGTCCAGTGTCCGAGCGGACGTTGCCATGACAGTTTGAAAATTGTGCTTTTTGACGCGAAAATTTTGAAAATACGTGTCCCTGATCACGAACAATAGATTAAAATAACGTGACAGTGTCACGTACTTTCGTGAGACCGGGTTGTATATATAGATGTATATATATGTGTATCATTATTTTTTTAACATATTTATTGTCACGGTCGTTTACGTTTTGCTCCACAGGCGTTGGGTTTTAGACAGGTGCGGGGCGTGGCGAGCGGAGCTGGGCAACGCAACGGAGCACACCTGGTCCTCATCAACTCGTCACACACTCTTTCTTAAGCCTGGCGGGGACTGCTCGTCGGCGCCAGATTATTCCGTCTCATTCGGTACTTTGGCTGACGAGTGAACATCGACCTCCGTTACTCTGTCCTGACCTTAGTTGCTCTAACCTCGTGTACCTTTTCGCCGGTAGCCGACTCCTCGCCAGCGGACCCAACCACCGGACTGCAGCACTACCCGGTGCCTCAGCCAGCCTGGCCGACCCGCTCCTGTCTTCGCCTCGCCTGCTTGAATGTCCTTTCTGTTCCTTGCGACAATAAACTTTGGATTGTCCGCACAGCCTCTGTCTCTGCATCCGGGGTCCAAACTAACCCGCTGACCGTAACATTTATTTACTAGGCCTACTGTTTATTGATTGTATAGTGTTTTTTATTGTGTGTGTGTGATTGTGTGTGACTTGGATTTGTATACTATCTACTGCACAACACATTGCCCCATTGGAGGACAATAAAGTATTTTGAACTTGAAGTTTCTGTAAACCTTAAAGCGGGTACCAAGAAAAGTGCTGTAAAATACCCAATATTTTTGTTATTATTATTTTTATACAACATGCACATATATTTCAATAAAACTGAAGTGGCTCCCATCCGGGGACATTAAAACATGACAATATGACCAACGAATATTGCAATGTGACAATAGAAAAAAAAGTTTGTTGAAGAATTATTCCAATAATCCTAAATATAGAAGAATGGTAGTTAAATGATGTGGTATTTGAACAATATAATAAGACATGAGACCTGTGGTGAGGTGATCATGGGGTGCTTCTTGTGGTCATGTGTTGCCGTGGGTAACCGCTATACAACAGGGCATCAGAATGGTACAAACACCAAAAGAAGAAGACCATAATCACGTCATAGAAAAATAACATGACATTGTATTGGGTTGAGCTCTTTGCTAGAGGTACTTATCTGTACTTAACCAAACAAGGCAGTGATGCAGGTTTGGTTCAGAAGGCCTTCAGTGTTCTGTGGCATAGTCATAGAAAGTGTTTCAATGTCGTTCAACTTGTTCTCTATACAATAATTCCAATGCAGCAATTACTATTAAGTTGATTGCATTTGGCAAATAGGTTTGCTTATGTCTTGTGGGTTGGTTTGGGAAAATGACCGTTTGAATGCATTGAGCCATCAACCACCCTGTCCCTAAAATACAGTGTTATGTCATTATGTATTTAGTACCTTTTGCCACAGACTGTGGGGAAAATTACCTCCTACTGTAGCTTTCTTTCTGATATCATGAAAATGCCCCATTTGTCCAAGGGGATTTTCATGCTACTGCATGAAAAACGTAGGCAAAAGTAGGTAGCCATGATGTGACATAGTATAGTGGTGAATAGCTGAGATCCGATAAACTTTAGTCATGTATTGGGTACCTATTCACTTTCACATACCTATAGTTGTTAAAACGAGACCTGTTCCATTGTCTTCAGTTGAAGCGGTCTCCTCAGGGTATATGATATCTATACGTAGGGTGTATGACATCGAGACATAGGGTAGGATGTCGAGACATAGCTCTGGTTGGTGGCGCGCTCTATTGGAGGTTTTGTTTATAGCGTTTAATGAGGGCACTTATTTTTTTAAATCGAGAGCTCCTCGACTTCCCTGAAGTCTCTGAAAACCGACCCTTCAGAATTTGTGATGTGATTTTCGTGAAGATTCTGTAGTTCAAGCGCCTTTATCTGAACTTAATAAGATGGAAATGTCATTGCAATTTAAAAAAGAAAAAGAAAAAAAAAGTGAGGCACATGGGTAAATCATAACGCGAGTTAGCCCAATCTGGTACTCTGTACACAATATCCATATATTGAGATGCCCTCTCCGCGGTTGGGTTTATCTCAGACGGCTCTAATGTACAGGTTCATTTCCTCTTGAGTTAGACTCTACCTGGGCTCTCCCTCGCAGCTGGCCCCAAAAGCACCGATGTCAATGCAGCGTCATGTCTCGACCACCTCTGAGCCATCTTTGAGAGCATCAAAGGTCCCATGGCAGGAAAATGTCACTTTATGAGGTTTTCTAACATTGATACAGGTTCCCCTAGCCTGCCCATGGTCCCCCAGTAGCTAGAAATGGTGTTAGGTGTAAAACAAGTACTAGGTATCCTGCTCTGCCTTTGGAAAAACAAAGCTCAGACGCCCCGTATGTCGTCATACGGGGGCATGTTACCTCCCCTTTCTCTGCCTTGCCCAATGAGCTTCGGCCATGCGAGTGTGTGTGTGCGAATACACACACTGTAACGCAGTACACTTCTTTGTTATTTGGATAACCGTTCTGCTGGTGGTGTTATGGTGCATAACACGTCGGTTCTTTGACGTCTCTGGTATTTTGACAACAAGACTCGTAGTGGGGGTTATCTTAGCCACGGTTGAGAAGGAGTTGAGGGGAAAGGACCTTTGTCTTTGACTCCCTGAAGTGCACGAACCGCGACAAGGAGGAGAAAGGGGTTGTTCCCCACGATTGTTCCCGCCGGAGCCCTGCTGCCCGCTGCCGAGGGACCACTGCCTCGGCGATCCCCGCTCCCTGCTCCCTGCTCCCTCCCCGCTCCCTCCCCGCTCCCTGCTCCCTGCTCCCTCCCCGCTCCCTCCTCGCTCCCCCCCGTTCCCTCCCCGCTCCCTCCCCGCTCTCCTCCCTGCTCCCCCCCGCTCCCTCCCTGCTCCCCCCCGCTCCCCCCCCGCTCCCTCCCCGCTCCCTCCCCGCTCCCTCCCTGCCTCCCCCCCGCTCCCTCCCTGCTCCCTCCCTGCTCCCCCCGCTCCCTCCCCTGCTCCCGCTCCCCTCCCTGCTCCCTCCCCGCTCCCTCCCTGCTCCCCCCCGCTCCCTCCCTGCTCCCTCCCTGCTCCCCCCCGCTCCCTCCCTGCTCCCCGCTCCCTCCCTGCTCCCCGCTCCCCGCTCCCCGCTCCCTCCCTGCTCCCCCCCGCTCCCTCCCTGCTCCCCGCTCCCCCGCTCCCTCCCTGCTCCCCCCGCTCCCTCCTCGCTCCCCCCCCGCTCCCTCCCTCGCTCCCCCCGCCTCCCCGCTCTCCCCGCTCCCTCCCCGCTCCCCGCTCCCTCCCTGCTCCCCCCCGCTCCCTCCCTGCGCCTCCCCCTGCTCCCTCCTCGCTCCCCCCCGCTCCCTCCCTGCTCCCCCCCCGCTCCCTCCCTGCTCCCCCCTGCTCCCCTCCCCGCTCTCCCCGCTCCCTCCCCGCTCCCCGCTCCCTCCCTGCTCCCCCCCCGCTCCCTCCCCTGCTCCCCCTGCTCCCTCCTCGCTCCCCCCCGCTCCCTCCCCGCTCCCCGCTCCCTCCCTGCCCCCCCCCCCGCTCCCTCCCCGCTCCCCGCTCCCTCCCTGCTCCCCCCTGCTCCCTCCTCGCTCCCCCCCGCTCCCTCCCCGCTCCCCGCTCCCTCCCTGCTCCCCCCGCTCCCTCCCCCGCTCCCCGCTCCCTCCCTGCTCCCCCCCGCTCCCTCCCTGCTCCCCCCCGTTCCCTCCCCGCTCCCTCCCTGCTCCCTCCCTGCTCCCCCCCGCTCCCTCCCTGCTCCCCGCTCCCCGCTCCCTCCCCGCTCCCTCCCTGCTCCCCGCTCCCCGCTCCCTCCCCGCTCCCCCCTGCTCCCTCCTCGCTCCCCCCGCTCCCTCCCCCGCTCCCCGCTCCCTCCCTGCTCCCCCCCGCTCCCTCCCCGCTCCCCGCTCCCTCCCTGCTCCCCCCGCTCCCTCCCTGCTCCCCCCCGTTCCCTCCCCCGCTCCCTCCCCGCTCCCTCCCTGCTCCCCCCCGCTCCCTCCCTGCTCCCCGCTCCCCGCTCCCTCCCCGCTCCCTCCCTGCTCCCCGCTCCCCGCTCCCTCCCCGCTCCCTCCCTGCTCCCCGCTCCCCGCTCCCTCCCCGCTCCCTCCCTGCTCCCCGCTCCCCGCTCCCTCCCCCTCGCTCCCCCCCTGCTCCCCGCTCCCCGCTCCTCTCCTCGCTCCTCGCTCCCCCCCGCTCCCTCCCTGCTCCCCCCCGCTCCCTCCTCGCTCCCCCCCGCTCCCTCCCTGCTCCCCGCTCCCTCCCCGCTCCCCGCTCCCTCCTCG
Organism: Melanogrammus aeglefinus; assembly: GCA_900291075.1. Taxonomy (NCBI): domain Eukaryota; kingdom Metazoa; phylum Chordata; class Actinopteri; order Gadiformes; family Gadidae; genus Melanogrammus; species Melanogrammus aeglefinus. The sequence continues at coordinate 54,445 of OLKM01001548.1, forward strand.
CTCCCCCCTGCGGCAGCGGGCAGGGGGGCTCCGGCGGGAGACAATCACAGGCAACAATCCTTTTCTCCTCCAGGTGGGGCGGTTCATGTACTTCAGATTGACGTGGACGTGGAAGAACTAGGAACGTCGGAGAACCCAACGCAGTCGTTTGAGATTCATAATATCGTCCGGAGGCGCACACAGCTTTTGGCCGGATAATATATGATATAGATATCTATTTATATTATAATATTATTTAGATATAGAGCTCAAGGATGCCGCAGCACCCGGAGTGTTCCAGATTATTTACAGAACACGGCCAAAGGCTGTGTGCGCCTCGCCATGGCGATACACCCACTGTAAACAGAGCTCCTGGTACCGTGGCAACAAGCTGCTCAGGGCCACACCCCCACCCTCCTCCTTGACCCCCCTCTAAAAACGGGGCGTTTGTGGAGAGCTCATTGTGGGACTGGCTCGTAGTCGCTGTAATTCTGCCCCAAGGCTGAATTTCTTGAGCATCTTCAAAGGCTGGATTAAGGGCCCCTAAGACCATATATAAACCCCATAAAGTAACAAGCCACGTGACTTTGAACTGAAACACCACCACTTCCACCATTATCGAATGACCTCCGAACCCCAAACCTAACTGTACCCTAAAACACCTGAAAACCCCGTAAAACATGAACCCCTCACACTCATCAACCCCCCCCACTCATCTGACCCCTGACCCCATGATGTAATACATGAACCCCTCACACTCATCAACCCCCCCCCACTCATCAAACCCCTGACTCCATGATGTAATACATGAACATCTTCACACTCATCAAACCCCCCCCACTCATCAACCCCCACACTCATCTGACCCCTGACCCATGATGTAAATACATGAACCCCTCACACACTCATCAAACCCCCCCACTCATCAAACCCCCCACATCATCAACACCCCCCCACTCATCAAACCCCCCCACTCATCATCAACCCCCACACACTCATCAAACCCCCCCACTCATCTGACCCCTGACCCCATGATGTAATACATGAACCCCTCACACTCATCAACCCCCCCCACTCATCAACCCCCCCACTCATCAACCCCCACACACTCATCAAACCCCCCCACTCATCTGACCCCTGACCCCATGATGTAATACATGAACCCCTCACACTCATCAACCCCCACACACTCATCAACCCCCCCCACTCATCAAACCCCCCCACTCATCAAAACCCCCCCACTCATCAACCCCCCCACTCATCAAACCCCCCACTCATCAAATCCCCCCCACTCATCAAACCCCCCACTCATCAAACCCCCACACACTCATCAACCCCCCCACTCATCAAACCCCCCCACTCATCAAAACCCCCCACTCAATCAACCCCCCCCACTCATCAAACCCCCCACTCATCAAATCCCCCCCACTCATCAACCCCCACACACTCCATCTAAACCCCCTGACCCCATGATGTAATACATGAACCCCTAACACTCATCAAACGCCCCCCACTCATCTGACCCCTGACCCCATGATGTAATACATGAACCCCTCACACTCATCAACCCCCACACACTCATCAAACCCCTGACTCCATGATGTAATACATGAACCCCTCACACTCATCAACCCCCCCCCCACTCATCAACCCCCCCCACTCATCAACCCCCCCACTCATCAAACCCCCCCACTCATCAAACCCCTGACCCCATGATGTAAAACATGAACCCCTCACACTCATCTCAGTAGCAGTTTACTTTGAGCCCTATCATTTTAATATAATTCATAAAAAATGCACTGATTATCTTTTGAGAAACACTAAAACGATCTACAAGTTTTCTATTGTATGTATGACACAAGACGAACAGAAAGAGGGACCTTTGAGAAAGAGGGGGGGGGGGGGGGGGGTGGATCGACGCGCGCGACCCACTCCTCTTTCCACAACGTGCACTTGTTGCGCTGCCTACTGCCTGTCAACCCGGGATCGAAGCGGACGCTGAAGATGCTCTATTTAGCTGGTGTTATCGTCTTCGTAACGATGGTCGACGCTACGCTTCACCCGGACCATTGCCCTCTCTACTGCGAGTGCGACTGGACGGCCTGGAGCGTCTCCTGCTCCGACCTCCAGCTGCTGCCCGCGTTCCATCCCCGCACCACGGAGGTGTAAGTGACCAAACGGGACACTTTGGAATCTACGTTTGCTTTAAAATATGATGCCTATAGCCGTGTGAAAAACATTCCCTATTTAGTATTAAAACAATTGAAAATAGGAAAATGAGGTAACATGTTTGTTATTTTGCGTTTAAGATGGCTTGAAGGAACACGTCTGTCCTCAATCCCACAGGAGGGCTTTTCCAAGTTGGTCAACATTTCCCACATGTAAGTATTTCATTAAATATTTATTTGTCTGTTTTGTGTAATATCTCCTGAATATCCATATCTATGTTTTTGTAGCTTAATATTTTTCCCATTTCATGTGCCTCTCCGTGCATTATTTTCTTTCTTGATGATTTATCGTCTAATGTATTCAAAATAATAATAAAAAAAAGCTAAATGGCTTGCGTGTGTGTGTGTATTTTCAGCTACATCTCTGAGGATAAAACTTTAAGAGGCCTTGACCGGCACTCCTTCTATAACAGTCCCAGGATGAGCCACATGTGAGCACCCCCTCTCTCAGACAAGATGGGGCACAGATGCCTCGCCCCTGGGTCGTCCTACTTGACCTTGTTGCTATACGATAAATACAACTGACATGACTTGAAACATGTACTGGATAGATAGATCTAGAAAAGACACAAGCACCCCCCAGACATGCTGCATGCAAAAGTCATAAAGCTGACCGTGTGTGTATGTGTGTGTGTGTGTGTGTGTGTGTGTGTGTGTGTGTGTGTGTGTGTGTGTGTGTGTGTGTGTGTGTGTGTGTGTGTGTGTGTGTGTGTGTGTGTGTCTGTCTTACTGTATGCATGTCTGTCTGTGACTGTCTGTCTTACTGTCTGTCTGTCTGTCTTTTTGCATGGGTGTCTGTTTGTTTGTGTGTGTGTTTGCATGCATTGGTGTGTGTGTGTGTGTGTGTGTGTGTGTGTGTGTGTGTGTGTGTGTGTGTGTGTGTGTGTGTGTGTGTGTGTGTGTGTGTGTGTGTGTGTGTGTGTGTGTGTGTGTGTGTGTGTGTGTGTGTGTGTGTGTGTGTGTGTGTGTGTGTGTGTCTGAATGTTTGTGTGTGTCTCCATTTTGCAGAGAACTACGAAGCCTCAGGGAACTGTCGTCCATCCACCCAGAGGCGTTCAAGGACCTACCCCAGCTGCAGTATCTGTAAGGACATAAGCCAAACATAAACCGTCCATCCAACATAACACTAAGCCAACTGCTTTAGCCATGTCCTGGTGATCTGCTTTCATTTGGACTTATTTGTTTGTCTTTTTTACAGCGGCATACTTAACACAGGTCTCAGCTCCTTCCCTGCCCTTAAACTCATCCTATCAGTGCAAGCAGAGTTTTTTTTGTATGGAAAGCATTAAACTGCACACTATACACATTTAATGTTAAACTTTTGATGCTCAGTTGTCGTGTTGACCTTATCTCTATCTTTTCTTCCAGGGAAATCGTGGATAATACTTTATTAGAAGTGATACCTGCTAATGCTTTCAATGGATTATCTGAGAATTATTTAACGATGTAAGTACACTTTCAGCCATTTCCCTGTCTTTCGCTTCTAGTATAGCATTTTAATTAGCTTATTCTCAATGAAGAAAGACTTAATTTTTTAATAAAGTCAATAGAAATATCCCGTTTTCTACATTTTCGGTGGGATGGTTCAGTTTCAATGTGAACACATCACTAGTTGGGGTTATTGATATACATTTCAAGGACAACACTTCAGTCATATGCCCCCTGGAAGCCTTGAAGTGTATCCGAAAGCTAAAAGCAAACAAAATGGATACCACCCATTCAAGCAATTGCATGAAGCCGCAAGAGCAACTGCATAACATGTGCTTGCAGTCGCAGGTGGTTCGAGTCAAGTTGTTTTTTATGGGATTCAGGGATACTTTGACGACACCATCTATCCATACATTTTCATAGTCAACCATAATTAATTAAATATCACTAATAATAATAATAATCAATAATGTATGAATTATTTGAAGTGTTTTGTTTAAAGAGTTGTAACACTTTTACATCTTCTTTTATCTCTTATTAGCATGTTCAATGGCAACGGCCTGCGGAGCATTCAGCCGTTTGCCTTCAACGAGAGCCGCCTGGAGGAAGTGTAAGCTCTACACCTGGTGTCCCTTTAGTGAGCACTTACCGAACGTTAACAAATGACAGAAGTATTGGAATGGGGGACTTACTCTTTTCAGATTTCTATTTGTTTAGGTATCTCAACAGGAATGTGGATTTGGAAACAGTCGACGCTTTGGCATTTTCTGGAGTCATTCACGGTCCAACACTTCTGTAAGATGCTGAAATATATTGTGTGTTTTAATGTAAACATGTTTACTACTACAAGAAACTAAAGAATGTTAGTGCAGCATGCAATTAGTTTCCCCAATGTGTTCCATTGAACACAAACAACCTCCAGGAATAATCTCAGCATTGTCTCCTTCTGAAGTGAACTTGCCTCTGTATGGATCCTCAGAGACCTTTCAGAGACCAGGGTGACCACTTTACCCTCAATTGGACTGGGAGCCGTGGAGAAATTCCAAGCTAAAAACACTTGGGGCCTCAAGCAACTGCCCCCCCTTGCAGCGTTTCTGCATCTCCAGAGTGCTGAGCTGACCTTCCCCAGTCACTGCTGCGGCCTCTCAAAGCTGAAGCGTTGGAGAGGGTGAGTCAGAAACACGCTCTGCTCTGTTAACTCTTTTTTACTTCAGAATCAAGTATTGAACCAACCATAAATATTGGGATTTATTGTCTGTACTTTTACGAAATAAGCACTTACTGGCCTCTTACCCTCACTGTTAATATCAAAGACAAACAGAAGAAGTAATTTGCAACCTGACGAAGACTCTGGGACTGAGGTCTCCCGAGGGGGGCTCCCCCAGGCGCTTTGGGAGACACACCATCACCCAGCAGGAGGAGTTTCTGCACAACAGCAGTCTCCAGAGCTTTGCAAACCCTTACCACCACTTCCTCCACCCCGACCTCTTCCGTCCGTCTGAGCTGTGGCCCAACGAGGGTCCCTACTTCGTGGACCTGCCCACCGAGCCGCCGGAGGAGGGCTTAGACTACGCACTGTGCAGTGACCCGGTCGCCCACCAGAGGGCGGTGGCCTGTGTGCCTGAGCCAGACGCGCTGAACCCCTGCGAGGACGTGATGAGCCAGGGCTTCCTCCGGGTGGCGGTGTGGGCCGTCAGCCTGCTGGCCATCCTGGCCAACCTGCTGGTCCTGTTGGTCCTGCTCACCAGCCACCGCCGGCTCTCCATCACACGCTTCCTCATCTGCCATCTGGCCTTCGCCGACTTCTGTATGGGCGTGTACCTGCTGCTCATCGCCGCGGTGGACATCTACACGCGCTCCCACTACTACCAGCACGCCATCGCCTGGCAGACCGGGGCCGGCTGCCAGCTGGCGGGCACGCTGTCCATCTTCTCCTGTGAGCTGTCGGTCTACACGCTCACCGCCATCACGCTGCAGCGTTGGCACGCCATCTACTTCGCCATGAGCCCTGAGCGCAGGCTGCGGCTCCGCCACGCCGCCGCCGCCATGCTGGGCGGCTGGCTGCTGTGTCTGACGCTGGCGCTGCTGCCGCTGGTCGGCGTCAGCAGCTACCAGCGGGTGAGCATCTGCCTCCCCATGGACGTGGAGACGGCCGTGGCCCGCGTCTACGTGGTCCTGGTGCTGACCTTCAACATCCTGGCCTTTGCCGTGGTGGTCGCCTGCTACCTGCACATCTACTGCATGGTGCACAACCCCCGGCACCAGTCCAGCCGGCACGACGCCAGCATGGCCCAGCGCATGGCCGTGCTCATCTTCACCAACTTCCTGTGTGTGGCGCCCATCTCCTTCTACGGGCTGTCGGCGCTCCACCGGCCGCTCATCACCATCACTGACTCCAAGGTGAGTTTAGACCTGTGATCAGACCATCACTGACTCCAAGGTGAGTTAAGACCTGTGACCGTCACTGACTCCAAGGTGAGTTTAGACCTGTGACCATCACTGACTCCAAGGTGAGTTTAGACCTGTGATCAGACCATCACTGACTCCAAGGTGAGTTTAGACCTGTGATCAGACCATCACTGACTCCAAGGTGAGTTTAGACCTGTGATCAGACCATCACTGACTCCAAGGTGAGTTAAGACCTGTGACCATCAGTGACTCCAAGGTGAGTTTAGACCTGTGATCATCACTGACTCCAAGGTGAGTTTAGACCTGTGATCATCACTGACTCCAAGGTGAGTTTAGACCTGTGATCATCACTGACTCCAAGGTGAGTTTAGACCTGTGATCATCACTGACTCCAAGGCGAGTTTAGACCTGTGACCATCACTGACTCCAAGGTGAGTTTAGACCTGTGATCATCACTGACTCCAAGGTGAGTTTAGACCTGTGACCATCACTGACTCCAAGGTGAGTTTAGACCTGTGACCATCACTGACTCCAAGGTGAGTTTAGACCTGTGACCATCACTGACTCCAAGGTGAGTTAGTGATAGTGATGTCTGTGATCAAACCATCAGAGGGTCTCCACTGGATTCTCAGTGGAAATGTTCTTCCTTGTACCATTGTGGAGGTGGCGAGGCAATTAGTTACTCATATTGCCTAATTACTTTAGTAATTTATGTTTTAATGAGGCCAGGAGAGATTTAATAACCAGCCAGTGAAGAAATGCCCTGATTGGATAGAACTCTACTGGGAGTGGTCTAATCCAAATTGCCTCATACAAAGGCCGGGGCCGTCAACTCAAAACTGATATTTTCACAGCACATTTCCCTCAATGATAGCTGAAGGATGGCTATTCCATTTTTAGCAAATTGCAAAGAAATAATAGCTCTTAAATCACCTTTAATGTTTTCTTAAATAGGTGGACAGGTTTCACCTCGTAACGCCGTCAGACTTCTCCATGCTACGTCAGGGTTCGCCATGCTACATCAGAGTTCACCATGCTACGTCAAAGTTCACCATGTTACGTCAGGGTTCAACATGCTAATGTCAGGGTTCACCATTCTAACTCCTGTCCATGCTAACCCTGTCCATGCTAACCCTGATCCCCCAGGTGCTGCTGGTTCTGTTCTTCCCTCTGAACTCCTGCACTCAGCCCTTCCTGTACGCCTTGCTGACCCGGGCCTTCCAGTGGGACGCCGCGGCCATGCTGAGCCGGATCGGGCTGTGGAGGCCGCAGGCACCGCTCTGCTGAAGCCCCGCTACACTGCTGTCTCTACAGTAGTGTACTGTATCTCACCTACAGTAACTACTGTCTCTACAGTAGTGTACTTTATCTCACCTACAGTAACTACTGTCTCTACAGTAGTGTACTGTATCTCACCTACAGTAACTACTGTCTCTAGAGTAGTGTACTGTATCTCACCTACAGTAACTACTGTCTCTAGAGTAGTGTACTGTATCTCACCTACAGTAACTACTGTCTCTATAGTGTACTGTATCTCACCTACAGTAATTACTGTCTCTAGAGTAGTGTACTGTATCTCACCTACAGTAACTACTGTCTCTACAGTAGTGTACTGTATCTCACCTAACTACTGTCCCTACAGTCGTGTACTGTATCTCACCTACAGTAACTACTGTAACTGCTCTACTAGAGTAGTGTACTGTATCTCACCTACAGTAACTACTGTCTCTACAGTAGTGTACTGTATCTCACCTAACTACTGTCCCTACAGTCGTGTACTGTATCTCACCTACAGTAACTACTGTCAACAGGACACTATCTCACCTACAGTAACTACTGTATCTCACCAACAGTAACTACTGTATCTCACCTAGAGTAACTACTGTCAACAGGACACTATCTCACCTACAGTAACCACTGTCAACAGGACACTATCTCTAATATAGGGGTTCATATATCTTCCCAATACTCTTCCATCTTGGAATTGTAATTTGCTTGAAAGACTAATGAGTTGTGCCTCTGTCCCTGAAGTGAATACTAGAAGGATTCTGTCTTGTAGTCGGATGGAATCTCTTTTAGTTAGCAGAGGTAATCATTTGATTGAAAGCAATTATATATCCAATTATACATCTCATCCATATTGTGATCTGTGTACATCTGTGAGATCAAGCCAGATGGAGAGATTTTTTATACATTCAGGCATTTTTGTCTTTGGATTAGTATGGTTGGTGCAGCTTTGTATCAGAAAATGGTTCACATTTACTGGACAACTAACATGAAATATGAATACTGAGCTTGCTTATTAGACCCTGCAGAACATGAGTGGCTACCTCAATAGTTGTGTTTATGGTAGCCCAAAACAGTTACAGACCCATACTTTGAGTTACCCATTTGTTTACTCTGAATTCTCAGTGGCTTTGTCACATATTTAAAAAAAAACAATTCAAGACTTTAGGTTAATGTGTCATACTAAAGCTAAAAGCAACGTGCAATTTAGTTTGTTTTTCTCTTGCAATGTTCTGTAGGCCTACTGTAATATAACACATTTGCTAACTAGCTTATTGTTTGACATAACTATTGTGCATCAAACTTTGACTTTTGAGCAACCTCAATGTAGCCAGCATTTAATCAAAGTTCCATAATTCGTTTTAGAGGATAAAAAACACTATTGTGCCCTCATGTCAATGTAGCACGTGAGAATCATGTGACCGGCATCAGAACAAGAGGGCGAAACGTTGCCCACTAGTGGAGAGTTTTGAACGTCGTCCTTGATTTTCAATTAATCAAATGTATTTTACACAAAGAATAGGCCAAAGTTTTTTATATTTCATGATTTTTTAAATTATTTTTTAGCTAATTGTGAGTCATAGCCAGTTTGGATTGTATTAGCCTACAATTCAAAAGAAAAAAATACTTGAATATTATAATTAACTAACAAAACACCCTGATATGATATGATTGGGTCATGAAATGTTTGGGTTTGCAGTTTTCATTGTATTTAAATAGCTGTAATAACTTATGCTGTTGTCGATAGTCATGCTCTTTCAATTAAGGTTTTTATTAATTTGACTCAATCAGAGCTCCCCCCTCACGCACGGTGTGAGCCTTGAATGACCTTCACATGCTCTCACACGCTATCACGCAAACCTTGTCAGTAATATCCCCTCTTCTGTGATCATAGATCGTCCTCGGTCAGAGCCTCGTAGAGCTCTGAGATCTGAACCTGAAGCAGACACCGCAGATCCATGAACTCAGAAAAATGTACTCTAAATGCCATGAAATTATTTTAAAACTGGAATCTTTTTTTTAATTGATTAATTTGTTTTACAGTTTGATGTTTTAATAATTAAAGTGTTTGTTTTTTTTAAACTAAAGTGTTTGGTGAATTGAAGGTCAAATCTTTCCAAGCTTTCTAAGCTCTATCTGGTGAGAGAGAGCCGTTGGTTATGAACACCAATGTTCCAGCATGTTCTCGTTTTAAATATCTGTTCCAGTTGGTTCCTTTTTGATGGACCCTTGTTGTAACTCCAGGATCCCAGATATGAAACACAGCGTGCTGCCGCAACGGGACCAAGCAAACTAACTGGATCCACTCAAAGCTGTCTGAAATCTACCCCACCTAAAATGCTTCAACCTCTTCTGCACAAACCCCTTGACCAGAACCATGAGAAAATGGTATCCATCTAGGGAGATGCATTTTAACGACGGAGACAGCGTGAAGACCAGGAGGGTTTCAGGACCATTAAAGATAGAAGTCATATACACCTGGAGCTAGACAACAGACCATTTAAACTAGAAAACATTTTAATGTTATTATTCATCAACAGATCAGGATCAGTACAGCTTGTTGAGTCAGCCTACCACTGCTGTCCATTTACATTAGTAGTACAGGAGCACATTGGACATGAGGTTCACATAAAGTAAAAACAAGAAAAATAAACATTTACCGTTTTGCTCTTGACATCATAAAGCTATGTTTAGCATTACCAAATAATGTATCGGTATTGAGAATGTAAGCCAAATACTGACCAAACCAAAGGTTTATATACTGGAAGCTAATTGTATTAATATTGACACATTTCCATGTAATCCTCATCATAATTGAGATGATATTGATTTGTAGCAGAATAAATGAATGCATCCATACCTTACTCTGTAGGTAAGAGCTCACAGCATACACCTGTATGCTGTGAGGGGCACATTTGAAACCACACAGTTGTTCAAGCACGCTCATAAAGATACTTAATTCATTCATTACAGAACAACAGGGTCCTTATAACGCCACTTTCAGTATCCAGTTCAATCCAGTTCAACAAAGCCAACATGTACCGCTTGGTTGGTCATTTTACACTCAATAAGGCCACAATATCAAAGTGGGCAACCCTCCGATAGAAAAGTACAAAATGTGTGTCTGTAATCTCACATGGCACATAGCAAATTAGATAGGCAGCTAACCCACTCAGTTTCTCCCTTAGATTACATACATTGAAGTAAAAATAGAATTCCACCCTGACGATAATGCTATAGATTAATAATCCATAATCAGTTAGTAATGTACCTCAAACAGGCCAAAAACAGCCATTGGTTTTATGGTATTACATGTGAGCCGGAATCGTGCTAAACAAGACGCTAGCAACCTCATCGTTGTGAAGGTAACACCAACAAGCCGCGCCCTAAAGACAAGCCGCGCCCTAAAGCTAAACCCGGCCCTTAAGACAAGCCCTGCCCTAAAGCTAAACCCGGCCCTTAAGACAAGCCCTGCCCTAAAGCTAAACCCGGCCCTTAAGACAAGCCCTGCCTTAAAACAGGTGGCTTTGATTCAAAGTGCAAAAAGTTTCCCTGTTCTGTTTCCTGTTTCTCTTCTCCACCACATCGCTCTAAGGAGTTCAGTCATTGGATCCACTGGGCTATTTGTCACTGATGTGCACATTCTCCTGGCTGCTCCGCAGGCGTTTTCCCTGTGTTCGGGATATCCTCCCTCTTCTGCTCTATGGGGACCTGTTAAAAAAAAAAAAACATGTTCGGTTTTGAGGTGATGCAGTAAATACGTTTCACCACTAGGTGGCGATTGACGCTCGGTTTGTGATTTCTTTTAATACTTCAATGGAGCCAAGAAAATCTATACCTCTCAGTAGAATTCTGTCTCACGGTATAACGCCTACTAAAAGTGCCATTTCAAATGAATGTTTGTTTCATAAAGAACAGAGAAAACTAAAGTAAATTAAAACCAGAGCTCCTGTTCCCTCCCGTCTCCGTGCTTTGGTTTGCTGTGGTTTCACAGAGGAGACGACCGGTGGACCCACACTGCAGCCACCTGCCCATCTGTGTCTGCTCTCACACCATCTCAAAGCGCCGTCCCCGTCCACCACCGCCCCCTACTCCCTCTACCCTGGGCCTACAGCCCCCACACTCGTACAACACCCAACGGCCAGACCTCCACAGGACAGAGACACCTGGGTTGGCTTCATTGGGTGATATGGATTCCAGAGGACAAATCAACTGACCAAAGTATTTTCAGATAATGTTTGCTTGTATGTAAAAGCGAATAATTTCACGTATGAAACAAAAAACATGTTAGAACGGTTGGAGCTCGCCTAGACGCCTCTGGTATGGCTGACCGATACAAACAAGCTTCAAAGCGTAGGTAGTGAGTGGGGGTTGTGTTTGAACGACCACAGCCAGCCTGTCTGCTCCACTGACGAACCGATAATGACGGGAGCTCGAGGTGGATAATGACATGCTGGGACAGGAGCTCGCAGTCGCAGACCGAAGATTACTGGGACTCACCACTGTGTGTGTGTGTGTGTGTGTGTGTGTGTGTGTGTGTGTGTGTGTGTGTGTGTGTGTGTGTGTGTGTGTGTGTGTGTGTGTGTGTGTGTGTGTGTGTGTGTGTGTGTGTGTGTGTGTGTGTGTGGGGTGTACCTGGTAGAAGAAGTGGGCCTTGTAGTTGATCCACTTCCTGACGTCGGGCCGGTCGTCCACGGACAGCGAGCGCACCGTGGCCTGAGAGCCGGCGGTGGCCGGCATGTCGAACTCCACCTCCAGGTGGCGCTGCAGCACCCGGGGAACCTCCTGGTCCGAGCCCAGCTCTAGGCGGAGGAAGAAGGTGTGCGGGTGACCCAGCGCTGAGGAGGAGGAGGAGGAGCAGTCGAGTTAAAACATGTTGGTGTTTCAAAGAGGGAGCGTGCAAAGAAAGGCTTTATGAGCACCAGATAGAGCTGAGATAGAGCTGAGGTAACAAGATAACCAGATAGAGCTGAGATAGAGCTGAGATAGAGCTGAGGTAACAAGATAACCAGATAGAGCTGAGATAGAGCTTAAATAACAAGATAACCAGATAGAGCTGAGATAGAGCTGAGGTAACAAGATAACCAGATAGAGCTGAGATAGAGCTGAGGTAACAAGATAACCAGATAGAGCTGAGATAGAGCTTAAATAACAAGATAACCAGATAGAGCTGAGATAGAGCTTAAATAACAAGATAACCAGATAGAGCTGAGATAGAGCTGAGGTAACAAGATAACCAGATAGAGCTGAGATAGAGCTGAGGTAACCAGATAGAGCTGAGATAGAGCTGAGGTAACAAGATAACCAGATAGAGCTGAGATAACAAGATAACCAGATAGAGCTGAGATAACAAGATAACCAGATAGAGCTGAGATAGAGCTGAGGTAACAAGACAGAGCTTAGATAACAAGATAGAGCTTAGATAACAAGACAGAGCTTAGATAACAAGGTAGAGCTTAGATGCCATCTAAAAGGAGCTAAGATAGCATCCGAATAGAGATTAGTCAGCAAACAAATTAAATTAAAATGTTATCCTCCCCTTGATCCATATGTACATTTGTTCATCTCTATTCTTTATTAGAGTTTGGTGTCACACACACAGTGTGTCTCCCACTGTGACTCAATGTGATGCTAATGATTCCCTCAGAGCGGAGGGGACGCTGTTTGAAAGGCAAATAAAGAACTACTAGAACTAAGTATTGTGGGGGTCCACTTTACAGAATCTGGGATGGAAATGTGTGAATGTTACAGAACGGTGTTGATGGTTAACATTAATTTAGCATTAACTCTAGTGGCTGAGAGAAGCATTAGACTGAACCACAACATCGTGGACACAGAGCAGGATCATGGAGAGGGAATGAGGGCAAGAAATGTGCTGAGAGCAGAACCACAGAGAGGCAGCGCTGGAGGGGTAATAACAGAAGGGGCACAAAGGGCTGTGTGGCTCTCTGGGCTGAGGGGTAACTCATGGTGACAGCGGGGCATTGTGTGGTCCCAGCGGGCAGCGGTCCACCGGGCAGCGCTGAGCCCGCGGCCGAGCCCTCCGGGGGGGGGGGGGGGGGCGGTCGGGCTTTGACCCAGAGACCAGCGGGAGTGGGGGCCGGTCTCCACAGGACCTCTTAGTTACTCCGATAAACACACTCTGCAGCAGGGGTCGGCGGCCCTGACATTATGTCTGCCCGTTATGGGCCCCTGGACATAATGTCAGGCCTGCCACATTATTCTGAAGTTATGTGATTTTTATTTCATTTTATGAAACAACTAATATTTATATCTGTTACCTTAAATGTAAAGGGCCGGATACAGTGAACTTTTATATCTTTCACAACCGTTTTTGAATTTATTTGTATCAAATCCTGCTCCTACTCCCGGGAGGTTCGAGACGCACTCGTCACGGTCCGGCGTTAGCCGCGAGGGGCCGAGCGGCAGTTATTGGAAACGACGCAATATTAAATTAAACGGAACCCCCCCTTTATAGGCCTATATACACCCACCACGTATTATTCTATGACCCTGCACGTAGAGACAGGCAGGAGCTGTTGACAAAAGTCCATAAAGATTTCAGACGCCAAACTCTCTGAGACTTTGCTGTTTAACGCAAGTAGTCCCAAGTAAGGGGAAGAGGGGGGGTCCAGCAGACACTCGTTGGGGGGGGGGGGGGTCCAGCAGACACTCAGTAGACTCTGGGGGGGGGGGGGTCCAGCAGACACTCGTTAAGACTCTGGGGGGGACGGGGACATTATACTCTGGGGGGGGGGGGGTGGGTCATTATACTCTAGAGGGGGGGGGGGATCATTATACTCTGGGGGGGGGGGTCCATTAGACTCTGGGGGGGGGGGGGGGCATTATACTCTGGGGGGGGGTCATTCGAATCTAGAGGGGGGGGCTCATTCGACTCTAGGAGGGTCATTATACTCTGGGGGGTCATTATACTCTGGGGGGGTCATTATACTCTAGGGGGGGGGGTCATTCAAACTCTAGGGGGGGTTCATTCGACCTCTAGAGGGGGGGGGGGGGGTTATTATACTCTGGGGGGGGGGTTCATTCAACTCTAAGAGGGGGGGGGGGGGTCATTATATACACTCTGGGGCGGGGTCATATTATACTCTGGGGGGGAGGTCATTATATACTCTGGGGGGGGGGTGCATTCCAACTCTAGAGGGGGGGGTCATTACACTCTGGGGGGGGTCATTACACTCTGTGGGGGGGGGGGATTATTATACTCCTAGAGGGGGGGGGGGGTCATTATACTCTGGGGGGTCATTACACTCTGGGGGGGGTCATTATAACTCTGGGGGGGTCATTATACTCTGGGAGGGGGGGGTCATTCGACTCTAGAGGGGGGTGGTCATTATACTCTGGGGGGGGCATTATAACTCTGGGGGGCTTCATTATTCTCTGGGGGGGTCATTATACTCTAGGGGGCGGGGGGTCATTATTATACTCTAGGGGCGGGCGGTCATTATACTCTAGGGGGCGGGCGAGGGTCATATATACTCTTGGGGGGGGGGGTCATTATACTCTAGGGGGGGTCATTATACTCTAGGGGGCGGCGGGGTCATTATACTCTAAGGGGGGGTCATTATACTCTAGGGGGGGGGGGTCATTATACTCTGGGGCGGGGGGTCATTATACTCTAGGGGGCGGGGGGTCATTATACTCTGGGGCGGGGGGGTCATTATACTCTGGGGGGTTCCAGTCACCTGAGTTCTTGTCGGGGAGGCGGGGGATCCTCCAAACCACGGCCCTGAAGGCGGCCTCGTACTTGGCCGTGCCCAGCGTCACCCTCATGGCAGGCTCCGCCCCCTCGGGGCCGGCCCCGCCCAGCCCCGCCCCCTTGTTGAAGCGAGCCTTCAGGGAGCGCTCCCCCCCCACCCCGTCCCGCCGGAAGATCTTGGCCCAGATCTCAGGGATGGGGTAGCGGATCTATAGAGATATAGGAAGATATATACACGTAGATATAGGGATATAGTATGTACACACGTAGATATAGAGATATAGGAAGATATATACACGTAGATATAGGGATATAGATATAGGGATATAGATATATACACGTAGATATAGAGATATAGTATGTACACACGTAGATATAGAGATATAGATATATACACGTAGATATAGAGATATAGGAAGATATATACACGTAGATATAGGGATATAGATATATAGGGATATAGATATATATATACACGTAGATATAGAGTTATAGATATATACACACGTAGACATAGGGATATAGATATATACACTTAGATATAGAGATAAACATTCACACGTAGATATAGAGATATAGATATATACACACGTAGATAGAGATGTAGATATATACACACGTAGATATAGAGATGTAGATAGAGATGTAGATATATATAGATGTAGATATATACACACGTAGATACAGAGATGTAGATGTATACACACGTAGATATAGAGATGTAGATGTATACACACGTAGATATAGGGATATAGGTATATACACACATAGATAGAGATGTAGATATATATAGATGTAGATATATATACACACGTAGATCTATAGATGTAGATATATATATACACACGTAGATCTATAGATGTAGATATATATACACACGTAGATCTATAGATGTAGATATATATATACACACGTAGATCTATAGATGTAGATATATATATACACACGTAGATCTATAGATGTAGATATATATACACACGTAGATCTATAGATGTAGATATATATATACACACGTAGATCTATAGATGTAGATATATATATACACACGTAGATCTATAGATGTAGATATATACACACGTAGATCTATAGATGTAGATATATACACACGTAGATCTATAGATGTAGATATATACACACGTAGATCTATAGATGTAGATATATATATACACACGTAGATCTATAGATGTAGATATATATATACACACGTAGATCTATAGATGTAGATATATATATACACACGTAGATCTATAGATGTAGATATATATACACACGTAGATCTATAGATGTAGATATATATATACACACGTAGATCTATAGATGTAGATATATACACACGTAGATCTATAGATGTAGATATATATACACACGTAGATCTATAGATGTAGATATATACACACGTAGATCTATAGATGTAGATATATACACACGTAGATCTATAGATGTAGATATATATATACACACGTAGATCTATAGATGTAGATATATATATACACACGTAGATCTATAGATGTAGATATATACACACGTAGATCTATAGATGTAGATATATATATACACACGTAGATCTATAGATGTAGATATATACACACGTAGATCTATAGATGTAGATATATACACACGTAGATCTATAGATGTAGATATATACACACGTAGATACTGTGGGTAGATTATTAAATACGTTCAACTTATTGAACATGTAAATATCTCGTGTCTCACCGCCACGTCCTCACAGGGCACCGCGGTGAGCCCCTCGCTGCCGGGCGCCATCAGCAGCCAGGACTGCAGCTCCACCCCAGCCCCCGCCACGGCCGCGGTGGTGCGCAGGCTGAAGGGCAGGCTGCGGCCGCAGTACGGCGTGCGGAAGCGGAGCAGCTCGAAGCGGCAGCGCGGCGGGGGGGTGAAGGCCACGCCGCGCGTGGACAGGAAGTGGGAGGAGTCGGCGTGGAGGGGGTGCAGCTCGGGGCTGTCCAGACGGATCCAGCGAGCGGTGCTGTTGGGGACCATGTCCCGACGGGACACCAGCTCCTTCCCCTTCACCTGGGGGCGGGGTCAGGGGTCAGGGGTCAGGGGTCATCACAGGGTAAATGACAGTCATGTTCATAGAAATAGAGTTAACATAGAGCTAGAGTCAGGGTTAACCGCATTCAATAAGGAATACATGAACACACAGGTCACATGAACACTATAACCTAGTTAACCCTTTGACCTCAGTTAACCCTAACCCTTTGACCTCAGTTAACCCTAACCCTTTGACCTCAGTTAACCCTAACCCTTTGACCTCAGTTAACCCTAACCTTTGACCTCAGTTAACCCTAACCTTTGACCTCAGTTAACCCTAACCTTTGACCTCAGTTAACCCTAACCCTTTGACCTCAGTTAACCCTAACCTTTGACCTCAGTTAACCCTAACCCTTTGACCTCAGTTAACCCTAACCTTTGACCTCAGTTAACCCTAACCCTTTGACCTCAGTTAACCCTAACCTTTGACCTCAGTTAACCCTAACCTTTTGACCTTCAGTTAACCCTAACCTTTGACCTCAGTTAACCCTGAACCTTTGACCTCCAGTTAAACCCTAACCTTTGACCTCAGTTAACCCTAACCTTTGACCTCAGTAACCTAACCCTTTGACCTCAGTTAACCCTAACCTTTGACCTCAGTTAACCCTAACCTTTGACCTCAGTTAACCCTAACCTTTGACCTCAGTTAACCCTAACCCGTTGACCTCGGTTAACCCTAACCCGTTGACCTCCACCACCCGCCCCACTGACCTGCAGGTCGTTGAGCCCCAGCTGGCAGCGCGGTCGGCCTGAGACCAGCGCCAGCACACTGATCCGGGTGATGAGCAGCTGCTGCTCCACGCGGCCGCCGACCCGCCGCCGCCGCCCCGTAGAACTCGTCCCTCACCTCCACGTGCACCTCCTCCTCGGAGGGCAGGGGGGGCGCGGGCCCCGGGGGGGCCGGGGGCCCCGGGGGCCCCGGGGGGGGCCCGGGCAGCCGCCTCAGCAGCTGCAGCAGCGCGTGTCTGCAGCTCAGGTAGTCGTGGTAACAGGGCGTGGCCAGCTTGACCAGCTGCTGTCGCAGCGGCGTGAGGATGGCGGGCAGCGGCGACAGCGCGGCCGGCAGCTTGGAGCGCCGGCGTTCCCGGTACTGCAGCAGCTCCACGCTCAGCGTGTGCACGCGGCCGGCGTCCTCGTAGCTCTGGAGGCGGGGCTCCGACAGCTGGTGCTGCGGCAGCAGGCGCAGCGACCTGAAGGGCGCGTCCAGCCCGCGCTCGTAGAAGAGCCGCAGGAAGCCGTCGTCCGACAGGCGCACGTAGATGGGCCCCCAGTGGCGCGACGACATGATGGTCTTCTTCTCCGGGATGCGGAGCAGCATGGCCCAGCCGTCCTGGGGGACCATGTGGGGAGGAAGGTAGGGCTCCTCCTCCTCCTCCTCCACGCCCTCGTCACCGTCGGGGAGCCCCCCACCACCGGGGCCGTCGGGGTCAGAGAGCTGCAGGCTCCGCAGGTAGTCCAACTCGTTGGTGATGGGGCCGTCCTGGAAAAGGTCTCCCCCTCCTCCACAGGGGAGGTTTGCCGGAGGGTTCTGGCGTGCGGGGGAAGGCGAGTCCAAGCCGGTCTCAGGGTGGCGACCGCCTGCTGGGGACCCGGGCCCCACCTCCTCCCCGCCCTCGAAGAAGGAGCTGAAGGGGTTGAGGCTGGAGGGTTTGAGGTCACCGAACGCCTCGTGGAGGAACGGGTTCCTCTTGGCGTCGGAGGCGCAGCCGTCCCCGGGAGGCTGGGCTGGCGGGCAACGGGTCATGGAGGGGGTGTGTGAGCCCGTCGTTCGGCCCCCGGCTCAGGCTCCGAGCCCGGGCGACCACGTGGTTACCGTTGCCATCCTGGAGGCCGAGAGGAGGGGGCGGGGCGGTGCCGTCGTCATCGAAGGTCACCCAGGAGGTCAGCCGGCCGGCCGTGTCCGACGGGCTGCTGCTCGTCTGCCGGCCGCCAGAGCTGCAGCTGAGCGAGTCCACGTCGATGCCCTCGTCGTTGGAGAACATGCACGCGTCAGCTGAGGAAGGGAACCAGGAAAAGGAAGTGCACAGAAAACATGCTGATCATCGGCACATCTGTGTGTGTCTGCCTCACGTGATCACCTAGTGCGAGGACTGAACACATGAAGACCCCTGAGCAGGAAGGGAACGGATGGGGGGTGGACCCGGGAACAGCTCTACCAACCGTACTTGTCTGCAGAGCAAGGCAGTGGTTTTAATACCATAGATCGGTTTTGTTTTACAAAACATACCGGGAAGCACAGAGCACATCTCCTTGGAACGTCAAGCCCACCAAACTGGACTCACACCAAACACTGAACAAGCCTCCTTGTGTAACGACTATTGGACCCTCATCTCATATCTTTTCTGTTCTATTCCGTTTGTTCCACTGCAGTATTCCTCGAGGAAGGGAACCCAGAAAAGGGAGGGAAGCAGTCCTGTGTCCCTCGGTGCCAATCCTACACATTGTCTTCATTCAATGTCTGCATGGTGGACAGAGCGCTCGTGAATGAATGCAGCAGAGTTCGTAATGAAGGCAAGTAATTGCTTTTCGGGGCAGGATACTAATTGCCCAGAGAGAAGGACAACCAAACAAAGACACAGAAGCAAAAACCTAATCCACACAGAAAGACACAGAGACGCACACAGACAGAGACAGTCACACACACAGAGACACACACAGAGACACACACACAGAGACAGTCACACACACAGACACACACACAGAGACGCACACACACAGAGACACACACAGAGACACACACACAGAGACACACACACAGAGACACACACACACACAGACACACACACAGAGACACACACACAGAGACACACACACACAGACACACACACAGAGACAGTCACACACACACACACACACACACACACACACACACAGAGACACACACACACAGACAGCACACACACAGAGACACACACACACACAGACACAACACACACAGAGACCAGTCACACACCCACCCACACACACACACACACACACAGAGACAGTCACACAGTCTCACACACACACAGTCTCACACACACACACACACACACACACACACACACAGACACACACACACACACACACACACACACACACACACACACACACACACACACACACACACACACACACACACACACACACACACCTCTCCAGGGTGAATCGGAGCAATCTTTCCTTAATTTAAATTTAAAAAAAATGGACTTGCTTGATTATTCATTCTTGATTATTCTCTTTAAAAACGAGGTTGTTCTTAAGACTCAAAACAACATGCAACGACAAAGAGCAGGAAATAAATTGTGTTTCACGTTCCATCTGCATTTGAATAGAGTGAGTCAGAAACAGGTCATCACATGTAACGGCTCAGAGGAGGGCCTCAGCCCGGGACCCACCGGGGCCAGTCCAGACAGGAGTGGGAGCACTGGCCCCTCCAGGGAGTGTCAGCTGGCAGCCACTGAACACCGATGAGAGGAGAAACCTTGACTCAACACTCAAAAATGGGCACATACACACTCGCTCAAAAGACCCCCCCACACACACACTCAAAAGACCCCCCACACACAAGACCCCCCCACACACAAACACAAACACTCCCCCCACAGACACACACTTGGATTTTTTACTTTTTATGGAACGGTTTTCTAGTTTTCCTCAACTCCCTCTTTTCCAAAATGTCTACCTATTTTTTTTTAAATATATATATTGCTTGGCTAACAGGCCCTTTTCGTCACACCTTCCATTTCATTCCCCAGTTTCAACCCAGATAAATGGATTCCAGCACACTTAGTGACCTCATGCGAGTCATATTTCTAACCATGTGTTAAGGAAATGAGAAGGAAACAAACGCCCTTGGCTAACACTTCTATGCAAACACAATAACTGAGTGGCCCTCTCAACCGTGACAAGGCAGAGAGCAGCAGACATCACTCCAGGGAGAGGTAGTGCACTTAACGCTACAAAAGACACATGGAGGGGGGGTGTGTGTGTGTGTGTGTGTGTGTGTGTGTGTGTGTGTGTGTGTGTGTGTGTGTGTGTGTGTGTGTGTGTGTGTGTGTGTGTGTGTGTGTGTGGGACTTTGCAGGGCTTGTCTGGACCTGAAGCCCCCTCCTTACTTTCACATCTTAATCTATGACTTTAAATTTTCCATTGAGATGTAAACAGGAAGTTGGAGAAAAGAACAACCTAATCTTTTTCTGACCAGATCTCTATTCCTGCCCACATTATTCAGAGTTCATGAGGCAACAACATAAAGACGGTGACAGGAGCAGTCAATTCTCCCAAGTTTTTTTTTTTTGTTTGATATTTGATATATTTCCACACGGGGCTCACCGCTGTATTTATAGGGTTACGGTAATAAGACAGAGAACACCTTGGATAATCAGTTCGTAAAACGTTCTTGAACATAACCCCTTTTTAATGCCTGATTCGTCATGAAAAGCATCAAGAGGAACGGACAATAATATAACGATTGTAATGAGGAGTGTGTGGCTTGGTTATCCACACTTGGGATTTAATTGACATTTGATTATGTGTTTAGTGTCACATAAAAACATTATGTTATTGACACATGTTGGACAGATGCTTCATTCCATGCAGTCGCGCCGTCAGTGGACAGGATGGAGTGACAGGATTAAACAGAGGATTTTGAGTGTTCATTTAGATTCTAAGGAGGTGTTTCTGAAGTTATAACTGAGAAATAACACAGTTGACTTAAATTATTCTGATTACATAGATTTAACACATGATACGGGTTGAAATTAAACTTATGAAGGGCGATGATAAAACATACTCGTTCTTCTCTTCTGTCTGACTTCAGTTCACCACCACACCGTCTGTGGCGCCAATCCTCCTTTTCCTCCAAACCGTGCGTACGCATGGGTCAGAGTTTGCTGAGGGCTGCACACATTCTCCCGTCTAGTTAGTTTTTTTTATAGATCACAACCTTGGCGTGGAAAGTCACATACGCCACTTTCAGCCCCGTTTTGTGCGTATGCAACGGTTATAAATGAGACCCCTGGGAGGGTGCTGTCAAAGTGTGGATCTGGCTGGTGGATCCCAGTGTGGTGACCCCGAACATATCAATGGAAACCACGCCCCATTGAACGCCCACATTCCTCCGATGGATCAAGAGTAGCTGGGCTTGTTCTAGAAAGACAAAGCAGTCCCTCCGGTGTCTTCTCCGTATGCCGTTTGCTTGAAGCATGGGATCATTGGAACACATTAAACCAAAAGTCTGCACCCACAGTTCTGAATCCTAGCCTTGACGTTTGTGTCTTTGACACGATAGAAAGAGTACGGATAAATCTTGAGAACAACACACACATGCGTGCGCACTCGAGCACACGCTGTGCTATCTAACCTCGTCCTCCGGGAGTCCGGGGTCCACCCATCCAACATCGCCCTCGGACAAAAGAGGAGGAAACTTCTATCGTTATCTTACTTGTGTAACGTCAAACAACAAATTGTAATCTAAGAATTTTGTTTAATTACTGCGTGACATTTACAGATAAAAACCCTTTGTGTCTGTCTGACCATTAATATTACGGCTGATACTGACATACTCCTAAAGTGGCAATCTCACAGAGCTTCGTTACGGTCCTTTGGCAAATATGGAAAGAAGCCATCCGCCCCCAGCCTGAAGGCCGTAGCGCTAGCTGCAATACCAACTCTCCTGAAACCACCACCAACCTGGGATGGAGAGCGCGTCACAAACTGCCCCTCTCGGGGTATTAATGGATGAAGGGGAAGAGGTCTTTAAGAATGACACTTTACGATCTTCTAGCTTTTTGCCGTTGGTCTGAGGCCTGCTGAGAAGGCCAGCTCCACCCACCGGCCCCTCTGGGCCAGGCTCCACCCGCCGGCCCCTCTGGGCCAGGCTCCACCCGCCGGCCCCTCTGGGCCAGGCTCCACCTACCGCGTGTGAGTGAGGGCTCCTCTGGGCCGGGGTCCACAGAGCTGAGGTCACAGGGCGACGCCCCACTGCTGGCCAAGCTCTGCTCCGATTGGCCGGTCCAACTGCTCTCTGAAGTGGGTGCAGTGCTCCAGAAGCTGGCCGTCGAGCAAACACTGTGGCGGGCTGCACACAACACACACACACACAACACACACACACACACACACACACACACCACACCACACACACACACACACACACAACACACACACACACACACACACACACACACACACACACACACACACACACACACACACTTAGAGAACGCCCAAACACAGTGGTGGATAACATCTGAAAGCTGTGGTATATTTAACTCCCTGCCTTATTTTATGTGCTTTGATTTAACAAAATTAAAAGCATAGAAATCCAATAGTTTGACCTTAACTTAGGTATGTAACGTTGGCTATTCCAATATATTATACGTAATGCATTATACATAATACATCATGCTTTGGGTGTTAAAGAACATAAGGTCAGAGCTCCATGGCAGCATTAAACAACTGGCACTATGCCAACCCTATCGATAAACACGTCTCACTTCTTAAACCAAATGCAGGATTCATTTCTCTTTCTCCCTAGATAGAGACTCAGAATAGGAAGGACTTTTCCAGTATTCCTGCCATCATCCATCCATCTCTTTATCCACTTTCATTTGACCCTAAATCCCCCATGTCTTTAGTTTAATCTCCAACTCCCTCATTTAAGTCCATAAATGGACGGTTTAATATCGACGGGGACGTCCTTGTGTCTGGCCGTTATCAGGCCGTATAAAAAAGACTCGTCACACTGGCTCCTTAATGTCTAAAATGAAACCTTTTAATCATCAGTGGAAGCGCCGTGACTCTTATCTCTAGTAAAACAACAAGTGGAGAGCTATGAGTAACAAAGGTTAAAAGATGGACGTTTCCAACGTTAACTAACGGGAATGAGGCTGGGAGAGTGTGAAGCACTAGCGTGATCCCTGCTAAAGTCTTCACAAAGACAAACCGAACCAGGAGGTGGCCTCAAACCACGCCTTGTGTCCCAACTGGAGTCTAAAAAGGCCAGTGCGGTTTGTCAGGGTTCATCTAAGCTTTAAGTCCCTTGACCTTGGACAAGAGTTTAAAGCTTTGTTTAGTTTATTTATTGGTAGTCTCACAAATTAGACTTTAAAGTCTGATGGCAGATAAGCTCAACTCTGGGTAACAGGGTATTGCATTCTTTAATTTCCTTTGATTAGACCAATTTTTGTTGATTAGTAAACACGTTATTGGCACACAAACTTGGCCAGCCGTAGTGAGTTTAATCACCAACTCCCTCTATCTACGTCCATAAATGGACGATGGGGACGTCCTTGTGTCTGGCCGTTATCAGGCCGTATAAAAATGACTCGGTCACACCGGCTCCTAAATGTCTAAAATGAAACCTTTTAATCATCAGTCGAAGCGGTGATCAAAGGATCAAAACAACACTATCAACAACACAATCGAATCACATTCTCAAAGTTAAATCCACGTTAATGTGTTTGCCTCAATATCTCCTAAACCATCAATGGACTAAGGCTAACTGTCCAGTCCAGGCTCCGAGCCCGCACAACACTATGACACAGTAGAACTGGTATATCCAAGACTACTAACTTACGGGAGCCTTCATCATAAACATACTGATACATTAATTAAAGGAAACACAATAAGAACGTGGACTTATTTCCATTGTGGTCCCTGTTGTAATCCATGGAACACAGGAACCATAGCGCAAACGGCAGTTGCAGGTCCCATTTCAAATCACAAACAAAAGCTGCTTTCAGACATACGTGTAAATCCTGATAATCTCTTGATATTCTCCTGACAACAACATATCGTGAGATTTGTACCCTGAAACTGTCCTGAAAAAAAATATTATTATATAATAACATGTAAGATGATCGCGTTGAGTTCTGCCCGTTCTGCTTCCGTGCTGTCTGCGGTCAAACCAAAACAAACTAGAGTGACAGCAGCCACACTTATCCTGCCTCTTGCGAACTAAGACCCTATGGCAGGGATGGGCAACTGCATGCGGCCCACATCCTCATTCAGTCAGGCCCACACATAATTATAAAAAAAAAGATGAGAAGAAGAGCATCTGTTCATAGAATTCAAAGGCAAACCCATGCGTCTAGTTTGCTTAGAAACCATATCAGTCATGAAAGATTTTCACTTAAACAAGACATATTATAGTCTTTTCCCAACAAGTAAACCTAGTATTTGAGTTCCAGAAAACATGTTTTTGAAGCTGTTTGCTGAAAATAGCTGTTAGGCAAAAAAATATTGTCTACCGCTATTCCCTTCTGTTTCAGTCCCTTAAGAATGCGCTGTTTCTGGCGTCTGTAGCGTTGATGCAAATGAGCTGCTGCCCATTGACTAATGAGCTGTCAGACTGAACCACAGCATGGAGGAGAAGGGGTTGGTGCCGTTTGCTGAGAAAGAGAAAGGGATTGTACTCCCGGAGCTTAGCTGCATGGCTAGCGCCGAGTTCCCCCCGCCGTCCGCTGGTCCACAAAATCTTAGCGATGCTCTGATTGGAGGGGAGTGGGGAAGTGGGAGGTAATATTCAAATGTGCCCCCTTCCTACGTAGGATGGGGCGCCGAAACTGACTCGCTCGTTTGGTAGCTGGAGGCGGGCTGCTTCCAGAAATCCGTATCTCACTCAAAAAATCATGTACAGACTTATTTCAAAGTTTGTATGCGTTTGGGAGCACCATCTACCCACAACAACACCCCAAATCCCAGGAAAAGTGCTGTTTTCATAATATGTCCCCTTTAAGTCGCCACTACAACTACTACAACTGCAAAGAAAATCACGCCTGTTGGGTTTGAGTTCATTGAGCTGTTGCACTTAATGTTGGGCCACTGTTGTTCAGTTTTGTGACATCATTGAATGATGATGTACGTGAGCCCTTTGCAATGATAAAAATACTAACCATTTATGTGGCTGTTTGAGCATGAAATTAATGTATGTTGGTTCAATTAACATACCGTACATAGGTTATGATTCTGGAAGATTTTTTAGGTAGTGGCCATCCCCAAAATGCACCAGAATACAGGAAATCATATCTGCCAAATTCAAAATGTTGTAGCTTCTCTCAGCTCACGTTTAGTTGAAGTGTGCAGTCATGTGGCCCTCTGATGGTTATGATGAAATATGAGGCCTTCTTTATCATCAATAGTTGCCCATCCCTGCCTTATGGCATATCCCTGCCCCTTGCAAGCCAACCCCTCTAAACCCACCGTTGATACTACTGATGTCTGAACGACACCGATGTCCGCATATAAAGCATCAAGTGGGAATCACCCTCAGGATCTAATCTCCTGATGTAAAAATTATGACAAAATGCAGAGGACATGTCTGATACACATCCATAAATCCACATCCACTGTGAAGAAACATCCTACAGCATCAAAATACCATTTACAGTGCTACTGTTTGTTTCAAGTAGCCAGTTTGAAGAGGCTTTCGCTCACAATGAGTTCACCCCCCCCCTCCCCCTGCAGACTATGGAAAAAAAAGGCGCCATCATCCACCAAAGCACATACACACACATCCACATCTCAGCATGTGAGCGACCTCCTGCTTCAGCGCCTATACCGTGACCAGTATTTCATTCATGTTGAAATCATGACCCTCCCCCCTCTCGTATTCACGGTTCCCAGAACCCCACTCTGATCTCCCACCCCACCCCAGTGGATTCCAGTTCCTGCTGGTTCTGCCACTAAACCAACGGTGTCCCGTGGACAAAGGTTCCGGAGGGTCACCGGGGGGTTTCAGATGCTATCACGTCGGTGTTCCTGTTCACACTGACTGCCTGCAGGCTGCCGCCGCATGAAATATGCATGCCAGTAATCAATGATCTCATAAGACTCCCACCGATGGCCGTGAAATGACCTACAAGTGTTGGGGATGGTGTTTTGGACTTACTACAAATTATCACTTAGATTAATAGAGTAAGTGACGCAGTACGTTTGTTGGGTAAACTAGTTGGAATGCATTCCCACGGCTAAACGGTGCATCCTAGGAAAGCATTGCAGGTCTCGTTGGTGTTTGTGAACAGTCTTGTGAAATGGGTTTTACTAGAGAACAGCAAGGGAAGGCAAAGCAAGGGTTTGATATTGTGCAAGTGCATTCAGTATTACATCTGATTCCAATTCACTTTAAATTTGGGTTAGGCCAATGCTATGCCAGCGGACTTCTGCTGAGTGCATCAAACAGGTTGGTGTAATTATATCTATCTTATATGTCATTCAGATGCCACTATTGCTGCAGAGTTGTCTCTGCAGCAATAGTGAGAAACATAAAAAGAAAAATGTTTTAGGGCACAAGCTTCCTTAAAAAGGGCTCCCTTACTGACAGCCTTTCAGATGGTCATCTGTAGCGAGGCCATGAGGTTTGAGATAAGGCTGAGTGATGTGACAGCTTTATTAACCAGCACACTGCATCGGTCTCCTTCATGCAGGAGGCAAGATGTTGTGGTGTCTCATTTCTCCGGCATGCTGTACGGGGGGAGGCTGTGCCGACGGTGATGGCTGAGTGGCAGGGAGGGAGGGGGGCTGCGTGCCGTACCTTTTACCTGAGGTGGAGGGGGAGGGGAGGGCCAGGGGTTCTCATCGAACAGAACCCAGGCATTCTGCGGTGCGGGTGGAGCCAAGCCAGCTGATGAAGGATCAGCAGTGCTAGACTCCAAGAATCCATGAGCCACTGAAAATAATGCACAATATGATCAGTTCAGACGCCTGTGAATGGCTGCTATGTGGCAAAGGAAATACATACATACATGTTTTATTTTCCAAGTTTGCAAGACAGGGTGTATTCCATGGTTAAGGTCAATTAGGGTTGTAATACGTGCCTATATGGATTGGAGGTTGAACGTTAAATTTTGTTTACACAATTGAGTGTGTATGCCCATCGAAAGACACGACAAACAGTTTAACTATACATGTATTAGTTATCATAGCATCCAGATACACGTCTGTGGGATGTAAATCCTGCCTGCTATTCAACAGCGTACCACATCCCCGCCTTTTAACGAGTTTAACGAGTCTGAAGCTGCCAGAGAGGGCTCCATGGTTCTGGAAATAGATGATCCCTTAGCCCAGCCCACCCTTCATCAGACACCAGACACCAGATCAGACACCAGATCAGACAGACACCAGATCAGACAGCAGATCAGACAGCAGATCAGACAGACACCAGATCAGACACCAGATCAGACACCAGATCAGACACCAGATCAGACACCAGATCAGACACCAGATCAGACAGCAGATCAGACACCAGATCAGACACCAGATCAGACACCAGATCAGACACCAGATCGGACAGCAGATCGGACACCAGATCGGACAGCAGATCGGACACCAGATCGCGACAGACCAGAATCGGACAGCAGATCGGACACCAGATCGGACACCAGATCGGACACCAGATCGGACAGCAGATCGGACAGCAGATCGGACAGCAGATCGGACAGCAGATCGGACACCAGATCGGACACCAGATCGGACAGCAGATCAGACACCAGATCAGACACCAGATCAGACACCAGATCAGACACCAGATCAGACACACCAGATCAGACACCAGATCAGACACCAGATCAGACACCAGATCAGACACCAGATCAGACACCAGATCAGACACCAGATCAGACACCAGATCAGACACCAGATCAGACAGCAGAACAGACACCAGATCAGACACCAGATCAGACAGACACCAGATCAGACACCTGTCATACACCTGTCCATACACCTGTTCAGACACCTGTCCATACACCTGTCCATACACCTGTCCATACACCTGTCCATACACCTGTCCATACACCTGTCCAGACACCTGTCCATACACCTGTCCATACACCTGTCCATACACCTGTCCATACACCTGTTCAGACACCTGTCCATACACCTGTCCAGACACCTGTTCAGACACCTGTTCAGACACCAGATCGGACACCAGGTCAGACACCAGATCAGACACTGTTTACTCTGGGGGATGAGGTGGAGAATTCCACATGCACTCTAACCACTAACCCTGTAATGCTTTTCTCTCTCTTTTTAAAGTAGACATCAAAATACTGGCAGCTGAAGATGAAACTGCCAACACCTGCCTTGCTCCCATGGAGAAGGCCTGTGTGTGTGTTCAACATGCAGGCAGCAACACACAAGAACCTGGACCGGGCGTACGCCTCGTCAAGCGTACGCCCGTCAGCCTTGCTTTAATGAGAAAGAAACAAGACGTTGTGTTTGTTGTAAATGCTCTGTTCGGATATTAAGCCTGCCAGTTAATGTCATCAAACATTTTGACCTTCCGTTGTGGATGTACTTATAAATAGTACATCCAATTTATTTTAAAACATTGTAAAAAGATTATTTGAAAATTTGACATACTTTGTTGTACAGTTGGATAACTGTGTATGGAACTGAGCTGAGGAACGCCCACAACAGGCACCGCTCCCCGGGGTCACAGAGAGACTTGTGTCACTGCACCGTATCCATCCCTAGTCGGGGTAAGTGCTTTTGTGGACCCAATAACCTGACTCCATGTGTGACATGGTGCTGGCGTTAGGGAGGCTGTACCTGCTGGGGGCTGCGTCCGGGGTCCCGAGGCGTCCTCCACGAATTCCACCCAGCCCCGCCGGTCCGGAGGACAGCCATTGGCCGCAGTCGCCATGATCAGGTTGTGTGTGTGTGCGTGTCTGTGTGTGTGTGTGTGTGTGCGTGTCTGTGTGTGTGTGTGTGTGTGTGTGTGCTGGAAGTGCTTGGACACTGAATACCCACATGCTCAGCAGATTCCACTCATATCTGTGGAGGAGACAAAAGAAAAAGTACAAACTTGTTTAGGTGCACAGAAAAGTAATTCAACCATCTCCTCTACAAAACACACGCCCACAGTAAGGCTGGTTTCATATTATGGCTGGCCGTCCATTGTCAATTTATTCCCGGGAAACAGGAGCCAAACTATTCACTAGATTGGCACCTAGTGAATAGATTGGCATCTATTCACTAGTACCCTATTCCCTAGTACCCTATTCACTAGTACCCTATTCACTAGTACCCTATTCCCTAGTACCCTATTCACTAGTACCCTATTCACTAGTACCCTATTCCCTAGTACCCTATTCACTAGTACCCTATTCACTAGTACCCTATTCACTAGTACCCTATTCACTAGTACCCTATTCACTAGTACCCTATTCACTAGTACCCTATTCCCTAGTACCCTATTCACTAGTACCCTGTTCCCAGGTACGAATGATAAGAATGGCGATAATTGCTTCTGATGCAATCTCGAGTCCTGTTGTCAGGTGCAGCTCAAAACGCTACAAAGGTGGGATTGTTGCTAGCGCCTTTTCCTCGTCCAAGACGAGGAGGAACCAGGAGCCCCGAGAGGAAGACGAGGAGGAACCAGGAGCCCCGAGAGGAAGACGAGGAGGAACCAGGAGCCCCGAGAGGAAGACGAGGAGGAACCAGGAGCCCCGAGAGGAAGACGAGGAGGAACCAGGAGCCCCGAGAGGAAGACGAGGAGGAACCAGGAGCCCCGAGAGGAAGACGAGGAGGAACCAGGAGCCCCGAGAGGAAGACGAGGAGGAACCAGGAGCCCCGAGAGGAAGACGAGGAGGAACCAGGAGCCCCGAGAGCAAGACGAGGAGGAACCAGGAGCCCCGAGAGCAAGACGAGGAGGAACCAGGAGCCCCGAGAGGAAGACGAGGAGGAACCAGGAGCCCCGAGAGAGGAAGACGAGAGAGGAACCAGGAGCCCCGAGAGGAAGACGAGGAGGAACCAGGAGCCCCGAGAGGAGAACGAGGAGGAACCAGGAGCCCCGAGAGGAAGACGAGGAGGAACCAGGAGCCCCGAGAGGAAGACGAGGAGGAACCAGGAGCCCCGAGAGGAAGACGAGGAGGAACCAGGAGCCCCGAGAGGAGAACGAGGAGGAACCAGGAGCCCCGAGAGGAAGACGAGGAGGAACCAGGAGCCCCGAGAGGAAAGACGAGGAGGAACCAGGAGCCCCAGAGAGAAGACGAGGAGGAACCAGGAGCCCCGAGAGGAAAGACGAGAGGAGGAACCCGAGGAGCCCCGAGAAGGAAGACGAGGAAGGAACAGGAGCCCCGAGAGGAAGACGAGAGGAGAAACCGAGGAGCCCAGGAGGAGAACGAGGAGGAACCAGGAGCCCCGAGAGGAAGACGAGAGGAACCAGGAGCCCCGAGAGGAGAACGAGGAGGAACCAGGAGCCCTGAGAGGAAGACGAGGAGGAACCAGGAGCCCCGAGAGGAAGACGAGGAGGAACCAGGAGCCCCGAGAGGAGACGAGGAGGAACCAGGAGCCCCGAGAGGAAGACGAGGAGGAACCAGGAGCCCCGAGAGAGAACGAGGAAGAACCAGGAGCCCTGAGAGGAAGACGAGGAGGAACCAGGAGCCCCGAGAGGAAGACGAGGAGGAACCAGGAGCCCCGAGAGGAAGACGAGGAGGAACCAGGAGCCCCGAGAGGAGAACGAGGAGGAACCAGGAGCCCCGAGAGGAAGACGAGGAGGAACCAGGAGCCCCGAGAGGAGAACGAGGAGGAACCAGGAGCCCCGAGAGGAAGACGAGGAGGAACCAGGAGCCCCGAGAGGAAGACGAGGAGGAACCAGGAGCCCCGAGAGGAAGACGAGGAGGAACCAGGAGCCCCGAGAGGAAGACGAGGAGGAACCAGGAGCCCCGAGAGGAAGACGAGGAGGAACCAGGAGCCCCGAGAGGAAGACGAGGAGGAACCAGGAGCCCCGAGAGGAAGACGAGGAGGAACCAGGAGCCCCGAGAGCAAGACGAGGAGGAACCAGGAGCCCCGAGAGGAAGACGAGGAGGAACCAGGAGCCCCGAGAGGAGAGACGAGGAGGAACCAGGAGCCCCGAGAGGAGACGAGGAGGAACCAGGAGCCCCGAGAAGGAAGACGAGGAGGAACCAGGAGCCCCGAGAGGAAGACGAGGAGGAACCAGGAGCCCCGAGAGGAAGACGAGGAGGAACCAGGAGCCCTGAGAGGAAGACGAGGAGGAACCAGGAGCCCCGAGAGGAAGACGAGGAGGAACCAGGAGCCCCGAGAGGAAGACGAGGAGGAACCAGGAGCCCCTGAGGGTTACTATCAGATGAGAGGGTTACTGTCATATGAGAGGGTTACTATCATATGAGAGGGTTACTATCATATGAGAGGGTTACTATCATACGAGAGGGTTACTATCATATGAGAGGGTTACTATCATATGAGAGGGTTACTATTCATATGAGGAGGTTTACTATCATATGAGAGGGTTACTATCATATGAAGAGGTTACTATGATACGAGAGGGTTACTATCATATGAGAGGGTTACTATGATATGAGAGGGTTACTATGATATGAGAGGGTTACTATCATATGAGAGGGTTACTATCATATGAGAGGGTTACTATCATATGAGAGGGTTACTATGATACGGAGAGGGTTACTATCATATGAGAGGGTTACAGAGCAAGACGAGGAGGAACCAGGAGCCCCGAGAGGAAGACGAGGAGGAACCAGGAGCCCCGAGAGGAAGACGAGGAGGAACCAGGAGCCCCGAGAGGAAGACGAGGAGGAACCAGGAGCCCCGAGAGCAAGACGAGGAGGAACCAGGAGCCCCGAGAGCAAGACGAGGCGGTTACTATGATATGAGAGGGTTACTATCATATGAGAGGGTTACTATCAGATGAGAGGGTTACTATCATATGAGAGGGTTACTATGATATGAGAGGGTTACTATCATATGAGAGGGTTACTATGATATGAGAGGGTTACTATCATATGAGAGGGTTACTATGATACGAGAGGGTTACTATCATATGAGAGGGTTACTATCATATGAGAGGGTTACTATCATACTAGTATGAGAGAGGTTACTATCATTATGAGAGGGTTACTATGATACGAGAGAGGTTACTTATCATATGAGAGGGTTACTATCATATGAGAGGGTTACTATCATACGGAGAGGGTTACTATCATATGAGAGGGGTTACTATCATATGAGAGGGTTACTATCATATGAGAGGGTTACTATCATATGAGAGGGTTACTATCATATGAGAGGGTTACTATCATATGAGAGGGTTACTATCATATGAGAGGGTTACTATCATATGAGAGGGTTACTATCATATGAGAGGGTTACTATGATATGAGAGGGTTACTATCATATGAGAGGGTTACTATCATATGAGAGGGTTACTATCATATGAGAGGGTTACTATGATATGAGAGGGTTACTATCATATGAGAGGGTTACTATCATATGAGAGGGTTACTATCATATGAGAGGGTTACTATCATATGAGAGGGTTACTATGATACGAGAGGGTTACTATCATATGAGAGGGTTACTATCATATGAGAGGGTTACTATCATATGAGAGGGTTACTATCATATGAGAGGGTTACTATCATATGAGAGGGTTACTATGATACGAGAGGGTTACTATCATAATGAGAGGGTTACTATCATATGAGAGGGTTACTATCATATGAGAGGGTTACTATCATATGAGAGGGTTACTATGATACGAAGAGGTTACTAATCATAATGAGAGGGTTACTATCATATGAGAGGGTTACTATCATACGAGAGGGTTACTATCATATGAGAGGGTTACTACTATCATATGAGAGGGTTACTATCATATGAGAGGGTTACTATCATATGAGAGGGTTACTATGATACGAGAGGGTTACTAATCATATGAGAGGGTTACTATCATATGAGAGGGTTACTATCATATGAGAGGGTTACTATCATATGAGAGGGTTACTATCATATGAGAGGGTTACTATCATATGAGAGGGTTACTATCATATGAGAGGGTTACTATCATATGAGAGGGTTACTATCATATGAGAGGGTTACTATCATATGAGAGGGTTACTATCATATGAGAGGGTTACTATGATATGAGAGGGTTACTATGATATGAGAGGGTTACTATGATATGAGAGGGTTACTAATACTATGATATGAGAGGGTTACTATGATATGAGAGGGTTACTAATACTATCATATGAGAGGGTTACTATCATATGAGAGGGTTACTATGATATGAGAGGGTTACTATCATATGAGAGGGTTACTATCATATGAGAGGGTTACTATGATATGAGAGGGTTACTATGATATGAGAGGGTTACTATGATATGAGAGGGTTACTATGATATGAGAGGGTTACTAATACTATGATATGAGAGGGTTACTATGATATGAGAGGGTTACTAATACTATCATATGAGAGGGTTACTATCATATGAGAGGGTTACTATCAGATCAGATGGTCTCCATCATTGTGTTTGATACAGGCAGATCATGGACCCATCAGGATCCACATTGCGGTACATCCACGTGTAATCCACCAGAGGAAACGGTTGTGGCAGAGGGTAGGGGGAAGATAAGAGGAAGAGCGTCAACAAGGGATTCTACAGGAAACATTTGTTCTCCAAATGGAAGACACGCTACCACTGCATGACAGCACACACACTGTCACCCACACTGTCATGGTGTGTTCCTACAGCCACAGAGGTACCAAACGTCCTATTGGTCCCAAATGTGTAGAGAGGAAATAACAAGAGGGAGCGAGTGAGGAGGAGAAAATAAGTTGTATTAGTAAAACAATTCCAGGGGAGAGGAGAGAAGGGTGTAGTTAGAGTTTGTGAGAGTTTGATCTCTCTCCTGAGGGCTGGTTGGCCTCAGAGCAGGGAGCAGGCCAATGCGTGGACGTAATCAACACACCCCTGTGCTCAGCATCGCAGCACTCGACTCACAGTGACCGCTGTTTGGCAGAGGAGAAATTAATGCCGTCAATCATCCAGAGGGAGTTAGTGGCTGTCTCTGGGTATTTGGAAGGGGAAGCAATTACCATCGTGTTGCTACAGGAGTTTGTCTGTAACCAAGAGAGTGGGTGAAGCTTATTTTACCAGGAGATTTCAGATATTGTAGATCATTTGGTTGAATGATTATAGTATGTTCATTATGAGCCACCGGAGCCACCGTACTATGTGGCCTCATCAAATCAGAATGCCCGGCGGGCTAGTTCCCCTTTACTTCCTGTTTGTATCGCAGTTTATTGAACGCTTGGATTAAAGGCAGTCGTTTAAACTCGGTGTGATCCTTGACTCATACCAACCAGAGCCCTGTTTCAGGTAGCTGGTTTAACATACTCTGAGGTTAATCCTGCGCTCTGAGTTGGTTGACTCAGAGTTCAGGGTTCAAAAGCAACTCTGGGTTTTCGGTTTCAGAACAGGGGATCAGCGTTGGTTCAATCCACTCTGAGTGTGTTCACGCTGGGTTGGGGGCGTGCCTGTTGACTTTAAAGAGCCATCATCAATGGATCTCTGATAACATGATCAAGCATGGACCAAAAGCGTAGATCCACTTACTTTTCCCCCACGGAAATAGAAATTCTAATGAACGCGTATGCAGAGCAGTTACCAAAAAAAACAATACCGCCACGGCAGCGAGAGCGCGAGAGAGAGCTTGGCAGGAAAAAGCTGAACAAGTCAATGCGTGAGTAAAATAAATGAGTAAAATAAGAGGAAAGTTTAATATCTTCCACTTATTCAATATGTAAAGTGTGTGTGCGTGTGCGTGTGCGCGTGCGTGTGTGTGTGTGTGTTTCAATTTACGCAGGAATAACCTGAGTTGCCCCAAGAGGACTTGGCAGCAAATGAAGATCACCTACAAAAACATAGTTCAAACAGGTAAACTAATGTTTAATTGAAATCAAATCAATTGTGCTGTTTTGCCTGCTCTACCTAATTTAACAGCTATATTCAACATGTGATGGGCCTATATTTAAGCAGTAAATGTAAGTAGTACAGTTTCTCAGCCACCCTGCCACACTGCAACACTGCCAATATTAGGATTTAGATATATCAGAAGGCTACACCTAGGCAAAATGTATAATATCTATATCGATCGATATATATGGTTACTGAACGCTTACTGGTTACGCTTACTGAATATTAGGGTAACATTTTCCTCCATGTTAGCAAATGTAAAAAGAGCAGAGGCCCTCAGCCAACAGGGTATGGTCCTGTGGCTGAGGGCATCCCTGGAGGGAGCTCCTCAGATCCCCCCACCCCCCAGGATACAAGCGCCTTTATAAGAGGTTGGTTGTTCAAAATGATTAAATATGTACACGCAACCCAGCGCGTTGCAAATTAGATGGGGCAATATTCTGGCTCAAGTAATAATTTCACTGTCTTGTCATCTTCTTCCAGTTACTGATGGCGTCTTCGCCCTACTGGAACCAGATGCCCTCACCAACCTCCGTGCAATTGTAACAATTCTTCACCTTCCACAGATTATTAATAATGTCTTGGTAATTGCTGAACACAATTGTTAATGTCATTACAGGAAGATGATGGAGAAACATTGTCTGCGGCATTCGAAAAGGAAGAGGAAAGGCCTAGGTTAACACCTTAACATCTAAAAGTTGATGATAGCGTTGTACAATTTAAAACTGACATCTTCTTTCTCTCAAACAGGATGAAATCCAATCCAATGAGAGGCCATCCACTTCTAAATCACAGCTTACATCTGTAGGATTCTCCCTGAATTATAATGAAACGCTCTACTTGGCACTGTGAAATCCAATGTCATCTTTTGCATTCCTATAGCTTCCAGTCAAAGAGCTCTATAAAATCTATCTGGAAAAACAAATACACAAAGCAGACTTGGAAATGGACCACCTTAGGCAAAAGATGAAAACGGATGCTTTGGAGATCCACATTTTGGAGAGGTGGGTGAGGTGCCAACTGGGATACTGTTTCCTGCTCCAAAAACATACCCAATATGAATGACTTTTATTGTGCTTTCAGGAAATAAAGAAATCCTCATAAAAAGTAGATTGTCTTTACTAGAACAGGCTTTGGGACAAGTATTCTGTTGAACAGTTTACTCAAAGGGTTTTACTTCAGTAAACTATGCAGACGATTATTCTGAGCATGTGCATGAAGAGCAGAACAGCATCTGGTTAAAAGCAGTATCAGGGTCTTTTCTGCCTTGCATTCTTTAAATTATTTTATTGACTTGCAGCAGTTGTAGGTCCGTGGTTAGTCAGCTACTCCGATCATGGGAAAGCCTAACGTTACAGCATGCCCCCGGTGCGTTGGACAGTTACCATGGGGGCTGGGAAGGTGGTCCTTCTGAGGATCGCAGCCTCTACTTCCACAGGCTCTCGTAGAAAAGGACATGCCACACTTCCTTCTGTCGGAGAGATGCCTTCAGCCTTTTTATAGACAACGAGTAGATCTAACCACCTCCCGAGCAGGTTAGACCCACGGCGTATGATGCCGCAGCAACTCTCGGTTGCGCTGAACCTGCTCCCTGAAACGGAAAACCCAGAGTTCCCATAACTCAGAGCCAACAAACTCAGGGTTGCCTCAAAACCAGCGACATGAAACGGGGCTCAGTAGGAACATTCTACAGATATGCTTGTGTCAACGCAAACACCAATATGGACAGTCGCAGTCCCACATGTGGCTTTAAGTAGGAATTGTTGCAAATAGGCCTATATCTTCATATTGTTGGTTAGTTCCTCTTCTATCTTACTGGCTCCACTCCATCGAGCCCCTATCATTTCCATTATAAGTTGCCCCTATATTGTGAGGGTAATCCAACAGTGAGTGACCCCCGGGAGATCAAGAGGCTGAGCCCTCAGCGGGGAGCCGGCGGTCGGACCCCGTCCTGAACCCGTCCAATGACGTCATTGAACGGACAGAAAGTCAACAGAACAACACACACACACACACACACACACACACACACACACACACACACACACACACACACACACACACACACACACACACACACACACACACACACACACACACAACACACACACACCCACACACAACACACACACACACACACACACACACACACACACACACACACACACACACACACACACACACACACACACACACACACACACACACACACACACACACACACACACACACACACACACACACACAGCCTGTTAGCAGAAAGAAGCCAGAAAAAGTATCTCCCGGTTTAACGTGAAGCGCTCTGGCACCAAACCTCTGTTCCGACCAGCGGCTCTCCGCCGCTACTGAGAACAAAGTAGCGTCCACATACCTGGGTCAGTTGTTCGGGTTCCAGTTGCTCCGAGAGCAGCTTTTCACGGAGGATAGTTCAACTAAAGTGTAGTGCGCGCTGCGCAGACCCGATTACACGCTGCGTGACTGGACAAGCTCCGTCCCGAAAGCACCGCCGCTCCTACCGGCCTGGGATTGGCCAGACGGATCTCCCGGCCTGGGATTGGCCCTGGGATTGGCCAGGCGGGTCTCCCGGCCTGGGATTGGCCCTGGGATTGGCCAGGCGGGTCTCCCGGCCTGGAATTGGCCCTGGGATTGGCCAGGCGGGTCTCCCGGCCTAGGATTGGACAGGCGGCTCTCCCGGAATTTGCCTGTGTTGACACGACAAATAAAGAGTCATCGCGGAGCAGCCAGGCGAGTCTCCAGCTGTATATGGACCAGGCGGCTCTCCCGGAATTTGCCTGTGTTGACACGACAAATAAAGAGTCATCGCGGAGCAGCTCGAGCTTCCAGCTGTTTATGACGCACGTGGGCTGTTTGGCTGGTTTTTGTTCAAGTTGTTGTTGTTGTTGTTGTTGTTGTTGTTGTTGTTGTTGTTGTTGTTGTTGTTGTTGTTGTTGTTGTTGTTGTTGTTGTTGGTGCTGCTGCTGTTTTGTTATTTCGTATTTTGTTTGTTTGTTTGTTAAAATAAGAAGCTATCAGACGAAGCAAGCTTGACCATTATGACTCTGGGTTAGGTAGTCTATAGCTGGGCTCTATAAATTCATTTATTTAGGAAATTTTTTATGTGCACTATCTAGTCCAGTGACTGTAAAAGTTTATTCTGTCTGAAGCTCTTTTGAAATAGAGGACGTTGATTCGAATGTTCGAATGTATTGCCTATGCCAAAAACCTGCATTATTGACTTAATACCAAAAGATGGCGCCAAATAACTATCTCTTCTCTCCTCGCTTCCTACACGGTTCCATTGAACTCATTACAAGGTTTGCAATGGGATAAATATATAGTCCCTCACACACACACACACACACACACACACACACACACACACACACACACACACACACACACACACACACACACACACACACACACACACACACACACACACACACACTCTCTCTTCTTGGGGGCAGATGGGAGGGGGTTTCAGGTTCCAGAGTTCATGGGGGCAGAGGGGGGAGGGGGGAGAGAGTAGAGCTTCCTGACAGCCTGGTGGAGCCGGCCCGGAGGCTGGAGGGGCTGGGAAGGGGAGCTGGGGTCCCCCACTATGCTGGCTGCTTTGCTGGGGTCCCCCACTATGCTGGCTGCTTTGCGGGGGTCCCCCACTATGCTGGCTGCTTTGCTGGGGTCCCCCACTATGCTGGCTGCTTTGCTGGTGTCCCCCACTATGCTGGCTGCTTTGCGGGGGTCCCCCACTATGCTGGCTGCTTTGCGGGGGTTACGGCTGCATCCCACGGGGATGCAGCCGTCAGCTCTCCATGGGGCCTCTGCAGAAGGATCCCTTGATGGAATGGGGGGGTCGTAGAGGATGGAAGTAGAGGCAGGGCTGGGACTGCTTGGCCAGTGATGTGGGGCAGGTGGTCCAGGAGAGACCCTCACTGACGTGATCCCCAGGACTCTCTCACAGCAGCACTTCAGGTTCAATTCTGCCGTTGCTCTTTTTGATGTGACGTCGTCGGGATGTCCACCGGGCCACAACAAACTTAGAGTTCTTGATAATGGATAAACACAAACAACACAAAACCAACACTATACCAGGCCATTGGCCTCTGACCGGTCCCAGTCAGAGGCCTGTGATGCAGTCTGTAATCCACCGAGCCAGGCCTCTGGTCGGGCTCGTGGTGGAGGTAACAAACAGTGGTGACTTAAAGTAGCCTACACCTTTTGGCACATCAGGCAGCCATTCAACCACCCCTACCCATCAACTTAGTCAAAAACAGTTTCAAATAATGAGTGTTAATATAATCCACCTGCAGTCAAGTATGGACATGTTGAACTACAACCTGCAGGGTAATGAGGTCAACACATGTTTTGTCACTTGGCTCATGGTACATTTCCACAAGCTGCTAAATCATCCCGTAGTTCATCAGCTGTCATTGAACTCCAGGACCCCCATTTCATGGCCTCGCCGGGAACCATACACCCCCCCCCCCCCCCACCCCCCTCGTCCAAGAACAGAACTGTTGCTAAAGCTAGCTGCATATGCAGCCTGCCAACCCAGGCTTCAAGATACTGATTGAAAAAAGACTGCATTTGTATATCTGTGTGTACACAAACACACAAAGACAAAGACACTTAGAAAAAGATCTTTATTTTCTCTTATCCACACACACAAACCGAGCACACGTCTGATGTTTGATATTCCAAGCAGGCCTTTGATGAGTTCCGCGGCGTGGCTGTTCCCAGCTGTCCACTGGGGAGGCCTCATCAAGTAAATAACCTCCCAATTAAGCTCCAGCCCAATCAAGACTCCTCCACCATGAACAACCCCCCTGCCGCCATACTTCTCTCCCCTCCCCCCAGCCTCTCTCCCCAGCCTCTCTCTCCCCCCACCCCTCTCCTCCCCCCCCTCCCCTCTGCCGGGGAGCGCTGGCTGCAGGTAGCTCACTGATCATACCGGCTACAGAGCGCAGCCATCTGGGTCTGCTTCATACCTTCATACTGGGGAATACTCACATTTTTTATTCTTGCACAAATAAAGGTCTACTGTTTTTTCGAGTGAAGCTTACGTTACATGGTATGTCGTAGATATATCTATTTGAGCGTACAGAACTAAAGTTTGAGGGAGAGGTCTCTTATAGAGACTGGATAAACCAAGGGGGCTGAAAAGTTGGAGAGAGAGAGCACTTAGAAAGTGGCACACGGGCAAAACTCCTTCTCCTCTCTCCTCCTCCCTCTCCTCTTCGCTCCCTCCCTCCCCTCCCTCCTCCCTCCCTCCCCCCCCTCCCTCTCCTCCCTCCCTCCCCTCCCTCCCTCCCTCCCTCCCTCTCTCTTCTCTCTCTCTCTCTCTCTCTCTCTCCTCTCTCTCTCTCTCTCCTCTCCTCTCTCTCTCTCTCCCTCTCTCTCTCTCTCTCTCTCTCTCTCTCTCTCTCTCTCTCTCTCTCTCTCTCTCTCTCTCTCTCTCTCTCTCTCTCTCTCTCTCTCTCTCTCTCTCTCTCTCTCTCTCTCTCTCTCTGCTGGGCTCTCCTCTCTCCCAAAGGTGCCATAGGTAGACTCCTAATGAAAGATCAAGGGCATTAAGGGCGGAAAGCTAAGTGGGCTGCCTGCCGTTAGCTTCTCGGTTACAGCGCATTAATTTTACCGCAGGCTCATTTGTAATGGGCGAGAGAAAAGGGCAGGGCGAGAGAGAGAGAGAGAGAGACACAGACAGACAGACAGACAGACAGACAGACAGACAGACAGACAGACAGACAGACAGACAGACAGACAGACAGACAGACAGACAGACAGACAGACAGACAGACAGACAGACAGACAGACAGACAGAGAGAGAGAGAGAGAGAGAGAGAGAGTCCCACAGGTTGACATTTACAGGTGCTTTGTCAGCACAGCTTGCGTAGAGAATTCCGGCTTCATTACCCTCACTTTCAACTCGGTCACATTCTTCAACTCCATGTGCCACACGTTTCGTGTGCTGCATCTCGCACACGCATTGCTCTCACACACATGCAATGTGCCCGAGCAAAATCACATACAACGACACACGCAAAGACACAGTGAAAATGAGATTCTGTCCATCAGACTTTAGTATTCAAGCTGTGGCATTCTAAGTGCTGCCAAAATCCATTTGGAATCTATATTGATTTTCATACTATTTTTATTGATATATATATACTGTATATATATACTGTATATATATATTTATATATATACTGTATATACTGTATATATATACTGTATACATATATACATATTTATATACATAAATATTTATGTTCTAGAACTGAATATATTATGCTCCATACCGATATGCAAAGCCACATACTGTGTGTTCTTTATAGAGCTTGTAGGAGTCAATTCCTTTGTTTTCATTCAGTGAAAAAAAAAAGAAAAACGACTGCTAGATAACACTGTATAGTACACTTTAGAATAATAAACAATGGCAGAACGGCCATGTGTTAAAGAAATAGTATTGCGCAAATAAAATAACAGCTACATTTCAAATTACAAAAGAAACAATGAGGAACACCTGTTGAGAAAAAATAACATAAGTAAGGGTGTGTGTGTGTGTGTGTGTGTGTGTGTGTGTGTGTGTGTGTGTGTGTGTGTGTGTGTGTGTGTGTGTGTGTGTGTGTGTGTGATATTAATTGATGACTAATTAATTGATTGGCGCCTGCTGTGTGTGTGCCATATGGTGGGGCTGGCTGGAATACTGTTCAAGACCTTAATTAGATAGACCTTAAATAGACAATAATAACTAAATAACCTTTGATTAGATAGACCTTAAATAGACAATAATAACTAACTAACCTTTGATTAGATAGACCTTAAATAGACAATAATAACTAACTAACCTTTGATTAGATAGACCTTAAATAGACAATAATAACTAACTAACCTTTGATTAGATAGACCTTAAATAGGCAATAATTTTTACTTTGAATTTGTTTGAATTAAAATTAGAAGTGACTCATGAATAAATGAAGACACTTTATTTTTGAACCAAATCTCGACATTGTATTTTTTTGTACAAGACATCAAGCGTCTTTCATATAACCAGTAATCACCAGAGTGATCTACACCAGGAAGAAGGACAAGAAAATCGTATAGCCATAGAGCTATAGCATCTTATCTACTGTATAATCTATATAGAGCTATAACCTATGTGTTATATATAGAGCTATAGCATCTTATCTACTGTATAATCTATATAGAGCTATAACCTATGTGTTATATATAGAGCTATAGCATCTTATCTACTGTATAATCTATATAGAGCTATAACCTATGTGTTATATATAGAGCTATAGCATCTTATCTACTGTATAATCTATATAGAGCTATAACCTATGTGTTATATATAGAGCTATAGCATCTTATCTACTGTATAATCTATATAGAGCTATAACAACAAACTATATGTTATTTATAGAGCTATAGCATCATACTGTCTGTTCTTTATAGAGCTATAGCATCATACTGTCTGTTCTTTATAGAGCTATAGCATCATACTGTCTGTTCTTTATAGAGCTATAGCATCATACTGTATGTTCTTTATAGAGCTATAGCATCATACTGTATGTTCTTTATAGAGCTATAGCATCATACTGTCTGTTCTTTATAGAGCTATAGCATCATACTGTCTGTTCTTTATAGAGCTATAGCATTTTATCTACTGTAAATTCCATTATAGAGCTATAGCATCATATGTATGTTATTTATAGAGCTATAGGTCTTCATTACTGTACAATTCTTACAGGAGCTATAGCAACATACTCTATCTTATTTTATAGAGCTATAGCATCATATACTGTAGTTTCTTTTAATAGAAAGCTTTATTTTATAGTCCATAATAGTGTAGGTTTCTGTATAGAGCTATAGCAACTTACTCTGTTTCTTTATAGGCTATAGCATATACTGTATGTTCTTTTATAGAGCGTTATGGATCATACTGTCTGTTCTTTATAGACCTTAGCATCATACTGTATGTTCTTTAGTAGAGCTATTATGGCATCATACGTCTGTTCTTTATAGAAATATATCAGTCATCTATCTGTTCATTATAGAGCTATAAGCATCATACTCTATGTTCTTTATAGAGCTATAGCATCATACTGTCTTGTTCTTTATAGAGCTATGCATACTGATGATGTTCGTTATGATAGCTATAAGAATCAACGTATGTATCTTCTATGGAGCTTAGATCATACTGTATGGTTCTTTATAGAGCATAATAGATTCATACTGTATGTTCTTATAAGAAGCTATAGCTCATTAGCTGTATGTTCTTTATCGGAGCTATAGCATCATATGTCTGTTCTTATTAGAGCATTAGCATCATAGTAGTGTCTTCTATAGAGCAAATAATAGCATCATATTAGTATTTCATTTTATAGCAAATAAGCTACTTACTGTACTGTTCTTTATAGAGCCTATGGAATCTACCTGTCTAGTCTCTATAGACATATAGCATCTATACTGTATATGTTCTTTTCTAGAGCTTATAGCATCATATGTAGTTCTTTATAAGATCAAGATAGCATCATACTGTAGTGTGCTTTATGGGCGCATAACATCATACTGTCTGTCTGTGTAGAAGCTATAACAAGCCAAACTATATGTTCTTATAAGCTATAGGATCTACCCTCAGCTACTGAGGCCAAGACCCTTCTTGACCACATCTGAGACTCGTGAGATGTAACACTTGAGATGGGGCCAATATTGAGGAGCGCTGTATTCAGCTCTCAGAGGAGTCAGTCCTGCAACCTGCTGCCTGTGTGCAGGCGCCATCAAAGTGCACAGGAGCTTTTCCATAGTAGGCTTTATGATAGACATAGACTAAGACCCACGAAGTTTGCTCCGTGGTAGAGTGAGAGTTAATAGCAAGTAAATACTGATTGAATTAAGTCCATAACATCATTACTTGTCTTCAGTATCCGGGCAAGGTTTCTCAGGGCAGCCAGTCCTGTTCACAGGTGGTGTGGCCTCCGCCAGGGCTGCACTCTTGTTACACATGTTTCAGTATGGACAGGATATCGAGCGTAGTCGT